>JAQIWH010000552.1:0-45835 GCA_034695005.1 Cryptops parisi | reverse complement strand
AGTCGCTATACCTTGTGGCCACAGCTGCAGTCTTAGCAATGTTGGGATCTCCAACAAACACATAAGAAGGAAAACTATTGGTAAACAAAACAAAAAGCACATCTAAACATACTCGGTACACACATTTGACAATCGAACGATACTTGAGTTGAAAGTTTTGAACACTGCAAAAACTTCAACTTTTAATTGGGGAGTTGGGTGGAACAACGATGTAACCCCAATGTCTTTATGCTACAGACTGGTCTAAAACGAATCAATATATAAATGCATTTTAAGGAATAACAACAATAAGTGGATTTACACCATTTTTCCACCCAACTCTTCAATCACAACAAACACTACCAAGTTCAACTGAGAACTTGACAAGTTGAACAGGATTTTAAATGTACAGGGAGGTCTCAGGAATCTGCAATCGAGATCACACACTTACCTTTTCTTAGCTTCCTCAATCGCTCCGGGATCATCTGATGCTAAGTATACCCTTTTCACAGGAACAGGCTTCTGGAGTGCTAACTGGCGGTAAAATTCCTCTACATGTTCCATATATTCGTTGATACCATGAAATGCAGCTTCGGTACCAACTTTATCTGTTCGCCGCACATGAATCCTAAACAAAGAATGAACAAGCAAAACGAACATCAGCACCATTGGTCACAAAGCAGTCGATTCTCATAAGAAACTATTTAGAAACACTTGCCCGACGATAGGTTTCTGGAATCCTAGAGCTTTGGTAGCTTCGGTTATTGCTGCTTGGAGATTTTGTTGCGGCCTTAGCAAGTACTTTAAAAACTGGCTGACCCACCACACGACGGGATCGCCGTGAAGTCTGATAAGACGCTCAGAAAGATCCTTTGGAATCGCCAGCGGCAGGTATGGAGGACGAGGGGAAATGGAATCAATGATAGGTAAATCTACTACTTGAGTATCGTCGTTTCCTGGAAAAAGTGAAAATACGAGCTTGCATCGCTTTTAAAATTCCCAGTATCTAAAAGCTGTAGATTACAACCATGTAAAGCAATGCAGGTACAAAAGTAGCTTTTATTTCGTTATCCAAAACAAAGCAAAAAAACGAACATACCTGGCCAAGCTGAATGTGACTCTCCGTCGGAAGTAATACACGAATCACTCACAGGTTTAAAAACAGCTTCCCAGCCTTCTTTGTTGTATCTCCACCCTTTGGATTTCAAAATCATTGTGCGTTTGGTCCCATAGGCAACTATCATGCAGTAAACGGCATGATGGATTTGACACCCATATCCACATCCTTTGTTAAGGTTACAAACTAGTTTTCGGGCCTTGCTGCAATCTTTTGGATTCTAGTACAGAACATACAAAACAGAGTCATCAAGACAAGATTGGAAACAAAACACATGTTTGTTTCTACTAATACATTAACATTGTAAGACAGTGGCACCCATCTAGGGGGTTGTGTTAACTAGAAGAGGTGCTACTAAATTTGTTTATATACTTGTAGGCCAAGTGGGGCGAGAAAAAAAATCTATTTCATCCTCTTTTCGAACATTTTAGACGTAAAGTGCCTAAACAGGGTCTATCACAATCCATTTCTGGTAGTTATAAAAAAATAATTAATTAAATAATATAAAAATAACTGTAAATTACCTGTAACCGATACAACCGCTTCTGAATTAATTTACTTAAATTTTCAGCTTCACGTTTCCTCCACTCGGCAAGTCCATCCATGTTGCTCAAATTCCTCATATCATTCAAAATTACCCTGCACATCAACAATTGAAAAATCAATAACTTACAGTTCATTCAAGTCGAAACACATGTGAAATAGCGACAATCAAAACACAATATTTGAGAAATAAAATGTTAGTTCCACTTCAATACCTTTTATAACCAGCTGTTGTGTCCATTATGTGTTGAACTTGACCCTTTGCAGGCTCATCCTGAACGGCCGATTTCAACTTTTTGAGCTCTGAACTCATAAAATACCACATTTCCAGCACATCGTTAATCACTCTCCTCCTTGTCAGTTCAAAATCTTTGCTTGGATCACATATTGTTTCTAGGTAAATGTATATAAAAGATTAACATTTTGGTCAGAAAGTTGGTAATCTTTCACGATTGAAGGGCTTCGGGCAATATAAAAGTAAGCAACACTTTTTCCAAAAACGACATTTTTACATCCAAATGTCTTGTCGTACAGTTTCTAGTTTGTTACTTTACCACTTCCTGGATTTTCCAGAAAATGGCAGCATATTCACCTTGTTGCTAGCATTCTATAGTCTCTCACCAGAAAAACGGCTCTCCTGAATAATTTCAACTATGTGGCTTACCATTATATTTCCCCGATTCATCTTCAATTGATATGTAATGGTACCTGAAGATGATAAACTTCTGTTTTGGACCAAATGATTAGCTTTATGTAACCTGACTTGTAATTCTTGTAATACTTCATCTTTAGATTTTCCATTATTACCACTAACTAACCTGTCAGTGAAAAACAAATAATTATTAAAGCTACTTGGTTTGGCATAATGACATCTGTATGTAACGCATCATCATACAGGGTGTTCCTGAAAGCTCTAGCCATGAAAAGAAAATGCTGGAACATTTATAATTGAAGAGGTTATTTCCAAAACGTCTTATCTCCATTTTAATCATTTTTGAGATAAGAGGCTCTGACAACAATCTGTGCATCGCTGATTTCAAATATGTTATTTTCAACATTCAAAACTTATTATTTCCTACTGAAAAGCACTAAAAAACCACGTTTATATACAAAGTCTATGGTCAAATAAATAAAAAAGATTCCTGAAATAGTGTATTTCATGGACTTAAGACGTTTTGGAAAAACAAGCTCTCAATTTATTTCTTTATTTCATTTTGTACCCAATAAACAATTCAAACTCATAGTTTACCTAAAATCTGCTAATAAAGAATGTAATTCGTCGTTCTGTCTCTTGAGGAGCTCCAATTCGTTCATGGCTCGAGTTAACCTCCTAGTGATATGTTCATCACCATCAGTTCCATGTAGTAATGGTCCGGTCATTAAAACTATGACCAATAACCAAACTCCTAGTAAAGCTACAATTGCCTTTCCTACACTTATACCCATGATCTTGAAGTTTAACCTGGAATCAAACAAACAAAATTGTCATTGAATGTTCGTTAAATTACCAAAAAATATATAAAACAACTTAAAATATTCAACATGGATGCATTGATTTTTGGTTGTTGTTGTTGTTGTGTTTTTGTAGTGCTATTATTGTAATTCAATTTGATTTCAGAGACAGAAAATGGTCCATATGATCATTGTCGGCTTTATGGCCATTACTGAACTAATAAGTTGTGGGTAAATTTCAATGCTGTGAAGTAGAATCAAGCCAAAAATTCGAATACGAAAAAAAAGGATATATTGAACCGAGTCCAAATTCACACATAAAATAAATTAATAAACTAAATTTTCATACAGGAAAATGTTATGTGCTTTACTTGGAAAAAAGTTATGTCAGTGGGAAAATAAAATTGCACGTATCATAATGAGTAGACTTAACATACAAACATTCTATGGATTGGTACAAAATACATTCAAGGATAGAGTGCATTACTATTGGAAACGAGAATTTAATGGACTTTGGGACATCCTGTAGTTTCCAGCGTTTTTAGCAAACATGCTTTCACAAACACCACACCACTGTTTTGTGGGTTTGCTGTTACAAAAAAGATTACTATCAATAACTTAAACTGGTGGTTTAGAGCTTTGAAAATTTTAGGCTATTGTTTTTTCTACAGGCATGTCAATTACACCAACTAGTTATGTAATACAGCAGTATCAAATTAATCAATTCAATTCACTAATTTCTGAATCGGCGAAAAAACAAACGCAAGCTGTTCATTTTTAACCAGTGTTGACTTTGTTTTTTAAATGGTTTTCATTTTATTTATTTAAAAAGAATATTTCATTATCACTACCATAAATGAAAAACCGGTATGCTATGCTTTATATGCATTAAAAATTGGAACACTTAAGAAAAGAAAGTTACTCATGCATACAGTATATCACTTAAAATCACGTCAAGTAATGGGCTTGTATTACACTTTACAACCGATCACTACAATGGTAGGCTTGTATTACACTTTGAGAAACACCGATTTGAATTAAACAAAGAACTACTTTGATCGCTATAATGTGTACAACACTAACTAAAGTATCTCACCAACCTCACAAGTAAGCAGAAGTTAAAAGATTATCTAAAAAAAATGTGTTATTTACAACACATCCTAACTTTGAAGTTGTAATGTGAAACTTTAGCTATTACTATGACATTACTCAGTAAAACTCGCATGAAGTTCGATTCAACTAAAAAACAAATCGATGATACCAATCTCACTGTGGATTAAAAAACAAAACTACAATTCTAACTTTTTTGTTGACTTTTTATTTTTGTGAATTCAGATAAGCGAAAGACTCAAGAAAATAAACGAACTTACAAAGCAAAATCACTTTTTTCTAGCAGTTCAAACATTATTTAAAACTTCATCTAGAAACTAGATGAAAATGAATTGTAAACGTGTATGGTAGTCATTTTGTCTTCTCTTACATATCGCATTTGTGCCACGAATGTCAAATGCATTGCAACATACACTTTCATTAGTTGTAAATTCCACCTGCTAGTACATCCTCCTCCAAGTGACAGCTGCTATCTATGTGTAGTGAAGCGAAAAATCACACTATCTATAAACCTAAATACTCACAAGTAACAGGTTAAGTAAAACAAAGTACAAAACAAATTCTGAAACAATGCTACCTTTTTTTTTGTTGCAGTAGTTGGCCTTTCATCAATTATCAGACATTGCCTGTTATGATACACACACAAAAAATAATATAACTCCTGCTCTTGCTACCAAATGTGCAACTTGCATAGGGATAGGGGTTATGTGAACTACATTAAGCCATATTATAAAGTATAATACGTCATGATTAAACCTATGTGACTAAATTAGTCCTATGTTGTCACAAAAGATTCATAAATCATGCATGTGCAACATAACATTCATTCCTCTTTCAATACATAGAACCACACCTGGGTGCTCTACCACACTACTTCACACCCAACAGTTTTAAGATTTTGCTTGTTCCTATGATTTATGAATTCTTATATAGGCCTACAGGGTGATGAAGCACTTAACCAGAAGCACTAGATTTGTCCTACTCAATGTATCTGAACAGTTTCAGACAAAAAATGTGTTAAAGTGAGTAAAGCCTTTTTATAACATTTTTTTTTTTTCAAGAGAAGTTTGATTAGATGAGAATGGAACAAATCTTCAAACTCGTTGGTATTCTTGAATGTGTTTCTAGTTAAACTTCAGACTGAAAATCTTAAACACTGAAATCATCACATTCACAGGCAGCATACATGGGGGAAAAAATAGTCGACGGATGTTACGTTAACAGATTCATAATAACAGTTCTATGCTTTGATTTCAGGACAAGCTATTGAAGTTAACCTTTACATCATCATCAAATGCCAATAACAACGTTCCAGTGGTCTCCAAACTTTTTGATCGCGCACCCATATGTAGGGCCAAAGCCCACCCCTAGAGGTGCACGCACCCCACTTTGGAGACCACTGGTATAGGCTGTCCCAAAAGTCCACGTAGATTTATTTTATTGAAATAAAATAACTTTTAAACCGATGTCACAATTTAAATATTTAACTTACCAAGTTACATAAGTATTTACTTATGTAACTTTAAAGCGAGACTGGCAGATATGCAAATACACAATTTGTGATACATTAATGCAACTTATAACCAACCAACATCATCTGTCAAAATAGCCAATGATTTTACCTCGTGTCTTGTTAATGAACCTTATGTATTTTTATTGTAGGAAACTCTAAATGCCTAACTACGATTCAGTAAAGTGAAAATGATGGGTATATTCATAGTAATAAGAAAAGATACGGTACACCATGAACTATGAAGACTATCAGCAGAAATTCTTAAATAACGTGATAAATCAGTTGACTTGACCAGTTTAGCTTTAATTATTCTTTGAAACAAAATAATAATCCCGTTTTCACAGACGTCAAAAAATGTGGCATTTAAGCACCACTTGACTCGTATAGTTTTTCAATTTGCATGAAAGCTTTCAAACGAGTTAACCATTCAAGTCGAGAACTCGCTGTATTAGATTTCAGTTTGAATCAATTTTTTGATGTTTAATAATGTAGCTGACTATTCACTGTAGATGAAGGTAGATGACTGTTCACTGTAGATGAAGGTAGATGACTGTTCACAATGTAGATGAAGAATTTGAGATTTGCAGAGATGTTGGCAAAGGCACACCAACAAGTGAGTGAATTAGAACAAGTTCTAATTCTTATCCATCCAAGTGGTGTGATGGCATTCCCATTAAACATTAAACAATGTCTACGTTAATTAATAAATACAATTTAATTTAATTTTATGGAACCCTGTTGCACAATTTTGTTTAAAATATATCCAAAATCGTCTCACTGAGACTTTCACTTGAAAAATATCCTATCTCAAAGAAAGAAATGCAACTTTTCGGACATCCCATAAAAAAATACTATTAACTTATGAAAATTACTGAAAACTACTCCAATCTTGCTTAACTGAATCAGGTGAATGAGTTTTGAAATGGATGATTTAACAATGTTTTGACAAGTCTGTTTTTAGTAATTGAAGAGCTTATTTCCAAAATGTCTTATTCTCCATGTTAATCATTTTTGAGATAAGAGGCTCTGACAACTATCCGTGCATTGCTGATTCCAAATATGTTATTTTCAACAGTCAAAACTTATTACTTCCTACTGAAAAGAAAAAACCTCTCAAAAACCACGTTTGTATGCAAAGTCTATAGTAAAATAAATTAAAAAAAAAAAAACTTTTTCTAAAAAATTGGTTTTGGATATAAGACGTTTTGGAAATAAGCTCTTCAATTTGGCACTAGACTTCGTGATGACTTGAACACACAGTCTTTACCATGATTTATAGAGCAGTTAGTTGAATTAGATTCACTGCAGTGCCAATTATCTAGAAATCATTGAAGGTCTATTCTGTATTGAGATGAGCAGGTAACGCTACATCTAGTTTGGTATCAGATATCTTGCACATGTATTGGTTTGATTATTTTGATAAAGCATATGATGTATAACTATAGATTCAGTATGGCAGTTTATTCAATGAGTGTTAATTTTTGCATACAGCATTGAATTATCAGGATTTTCAATGATACATATCATCCTTGATTCATTCTAATTGAGTGCCGTGCCACATTATATTGGATAATTGGTACCATACTAACTACGACGTTAACATTGTAGAGTGTGAGACTCTTCATAGTTTCAGATGATACCTGATATGAATAGGATTGAATTTTTTCACAATTTCCAGGAAATGGCGTTTAAAGATTTGAACTTGCATTTCTGTCTATGGGCTACTTCACACTTTTTGCACCAGTATTTTTGCATCCAATTGTTGTTTTACTCAAAATTATGCATCAAGATGATAGAATTGCACTGAACACATTCGAAAATACTTCTAAGTCATTTTTGACAAAAACGTTACTTTTGACGAAAATGTCACATGCAACTTAGGGTTTGCACCCTATTACACCAGGCTCTTCAATTAAATAGCAGTCCTTCATCTTTTTTTATACTTTTTTAAGTGATTTTTTTTCGCTTAAAATAATATAAGATTCTAATAATTTTTTGTGTCATTACTTTCTAAAATATCATTTTCGCAAATACCCTTCATCATTCTCTCTTAACCCAACTCTCATTCCATCAGCTTTTGAGCTATATATTTTTTATATACTGCTTTCATATACTGGAGGGTGAAGTTTCTTTTATATGTTCGTGTGCTATAAAATATCTATACAACGTTTCATAAAGCAATAAAAAAAAATGGCAGATATAAAAGAAAACCTACAAATAATGAAAAAGCACTTCAGATACTATAATATAGTATTTTAGTCACGAAATACTGTATCCTGCCAACCACAACGTAGCCTAGTGAGCTTTATGTTTAAATAATTACAAACGTGTGAATTTGTAATGATCAACTATAATTGAATATATCAAACGATTAAATGACAAATAAAAATACTTTAAAATTTTTTTTTATTAAAATTTTAAAATAAAACGAGACATGCATGTTCTTTGGAAATTCGATCCTACATTACTTGTTGATATTGCCCGGCATTTAGTACACGTTGTTGATATTGCCTGTACAAACTAGTAGTACAGACTAATGTTTATTTGTGTTATTTACCGACATTTCAAACATCCCATACTTCCCCCATTTTATTTTTCTTAATGTTAACCGAATTAGAAGAAGAGTTTCAAATTTTATATGTTGATATTATGTTATGCTATTTTTTTTCTACACAAGATAATGTATGTATCGATAGAAACACGAAGCTCAAATAATACTAGAAAATAAAACAATAATAATAATAATAATAATAATAAAATGCTACTGGTAATTGAGGTTATAGAAAATGTACACAATGTTATGAAAAACTTATCGTAAGAAAAAATTTTAAAATGCACGAATACTAATTAGTTACCGGTATGTATAACATTAATTCTTCATAGGCCTAGTCATTTTTCAGCAACTCTTTGCAATTAAAACTGAACATGTAATTAATATCAAAACTGAACATATATCATTCATTACAATTCGGAGCACAGCACAAGATAGTCCATCACACATCCATAATAAGAATTCAACTGATATTAAGCTTACACTCAATTCTCATTTAACTGTAATTTAAGTTTGTAAACTTTAAAAAAAAAAAAAAAAAACACTTTATAACACTACAGACTACAAATTTGATTATCCGAATGTGATGGGACTGAACCTATTTCGGATAATCCAGAATTTCAATGTAGGCTATATGCCCAGTTTGGTATTTAAAAAATGCCAACAACGTTGTACCAGTACAAGTTGAAAACAAAACGACCATAATGTTCCTACCTATCGGCAATGATTTATATATTAAAAGGACCTATTTTTCCTTATTTGGATAAAGCAGAATTTCAGATAATCACGCATTCCTATTTTCTCAGGAATACACTTTAAAAAGAATTCAAGTGATACACGATCTATAAAAATATTCTACCAGTCTTTTATATCAATATTAGATTTTCCTACCCTGATAAACATAATGATAAAAATTTAATTTTTTATCAAAACCTAGCCTCGTTGGTATCCGATGTGTTTAAATACATATTTTCAAGTAGAGTGACGTACTGTATATATGTGATGTAGATTTGTTTGAAAAATATACAAATAATAATCCAGTTATTATATTCATAGATAACATTATCAATCGACCCCCTCCCCAAGTCATTGTTATACTTTATATCCAATGATTAATGTTATCAGCTGGCTGTTGTTACAAAAACAATAGCCACTAGATTGATCCTAAAGTGATCGCAATAACTTCCACTCTAATATAAGCACATATTTTTAAATACACTGAACTGTGACAGAATCATATCATCAATCATGTAGATGATATTTTAAAGTTCACTTGTATTTAACAAAATGAAATTTTTTTTAATCCTAAATGAATGATTGAAAAGGTCTTTTTGGTACCTTCACAAGTAGGATACTACCTTCAGTTTCTGAATCCACTTGTGACACAGAAAAAAAGACAACCCATTAAGTTGACAGCTGACATGGTCTAATAATAGATGTTTAGTGGATGCGCTGTTAATTTGGTTCCACCTTGATACCATAAGCGAAGACAAGACAACCATTTATTCGCCAAGTTAACAGAGCATGCCTCACTGTCTGAGTGAACAATGGCTATTTCACATTGTTTTTCCTAATGGTTTGTTGTTTTCCTCAGGAAGTTAGTTCATTGTGAGAACAATTGAACTTTGCATGTAGCAATTACACTTTTTCATAGTGTTGGTAAATATGCAATTCATAATTTCAACTACCCACACCTATTAATTTTTAGATGAATTTTTGAAACCCAATTTTAAAATTTCATTTCAAAATAAAAATGTGAAATACTAGTTGTAATGGTAAAATAAATTTCTTTATTTTTTTCAGTATTGACGAGAACAAATTAGCAAGTGATTTAGATATTGCTTTTTTTTTTATCATCGTTAATTTTTAATTAATGCAAACTTAATACCATTAAAATCAAGTTGCAACTCTTTTCATCACACTTTCATACAATTGGTTTACAATCATCAATAATGTTGCGGTTATCTTCTCGACTGCATGTAATTGGTTTATAATCATCAAACGGTTTACAAGTAGAGAAGAAATGAGTTAGTCAAGTCATGAGGAAAATGCATGCATGATATGTTTCCAGTTTGCTCAAACGTCACAGTTTGATGCTTCTCAAACATGACAAGATGTATTTATACATGTATAAACATATGTTCTATGATTGTCAACATTCGGTCCTGTTGATTTATTGCCTATCATGTGTGGTCATATGCTGAATTAACATGGTGATATTTGCATGCTATATTAGGTTTGTATCTGACGTTGAATTATTTTCTTAAACGTATACAGGCACTTTTCTTAAACGTATACACCTCACTCTTTCGTCACAATCGAGACCAGAGCACTGACAAAAGTCGGAGCACAAATGCCAAAGCGTAGACTTTATTTAACTTGTGAATGCATTAGAGCTGCCACAAAACGTGAATAATGCATAACACTTGCAAATATGTGCAACACAGATAAATAGAAATAAACATAGGAATTAGCAAAATAAATTAAATAAAATACAATCTACTACTGCCTGCCTGCTTTCATAACACAAGCATAGCTATGAATGTAAATTATATGATGGAGAAATACATGTGATCAAAGAAATACTCAATGTAGGTAAATTATTTAAATAATTCATCTAGATACACCCATACCTCGCTTTACAGCTTACATACGTTCCGAAAAAGTTGACTGTAAAACGAAAAGCTGTATAACGAATCAATCATCATAAATAATTGATATATAATAAAATCATTTTTTTTTTGCCGTATAAAAAAACATGGTGGACCATAAATCGAAAAAGTGCCATAATTAAAATAAAAGCCGTTATAGCAAATGCCGTATAAAGAGCGGTCGTATAGTAGCGATGTATTGGTGTATCTAATTATATTACTGAAGTAATAAATTTAGTTGTTAAGGTTGTTTAAGTAGACGACGAACTATACAAAATAGTACTCTAGTTACAGCTTTGAATGAAAATTGTTCACTGAGATCGATTAGCACAAGTGTTTCTTGCAGAATTGAGAACTTTGTTGTTTTTTCAATAACTTTAACACAACAGGGCATTATGAAAAATGTACTGAACACTGCACAAAAATAAGTAGTAATTACTGAATATTGTAATGTAATGCTATTGAAATACTCAGATACAATTAGTTAATTGAAACAAACATAATAAAAAATAATTAAACGATGGCACTCGGTGATGACAAAATAGGACAACAAAACAACAAAATTTGGTATAAAGTTATAGGTGACAAACAGCGAAATGACGCAAGTTAAGGTATTCCAGTAGTAAAATTTGAAAAAGCAAAGCAACGAAAAACGAGGTGACAAAAGTCGAGGTGTGTGCCTGTACTAGGTCTGTATCTGACATTGAATCATTTTCTTAAATTTGTATAATTATCCCATGTTACGTTGTTCTATAAATGAGAAAAAACTCTTAATATACATGTTTTCGTAACGATTAAAACAGTAATTACGTATGACAAAAATAAATGATAAAACAACAGCTGAAGTTAATATTAATAGTTAAACAAATTTTCTGTGAGCAAGGTTACTATACTACAGTACAATACTGTCTTTAGTTTTGGCTAAAAAATAAAATTAAGAAACTCTTTAAAAAAATATAACAATTTTTTTATGCAACGTTAGTATTGCTGAACATCGCTTAAGTACATCAATTTATATATAAATTTCAAAATTGTATGCTAATAATAGTTATCTTTATTGTGATTTAAAATTCTATGCTAATTTGATCATAATTTAAGAGGTCAAGTCATATTTTTTTTTCACTTTTTACATAGTACATGCATCACCATGAAACCGTTTCATGGTTTGTCAGTCATTCTCATATTAATGTTTTTAACACATTGATAGTAACAACAACATTCAACACAAACATAAAACGCTTTGTTCATATCACCCTTGTCTATTGATTTTGGCAAGAAAGAAAACAAATGTGAACAAATCACCAAGATAATGGATTACTTGTTATTCTGTGTACTTTGGTTTCATTTCAATCGAACTGACTGATCGATAACGATTGTGATATTACTCGACCTACAACTAATTCCCGACTTCATACTAGGGCACTACTTACTTCTAACTATGTAAGAAGTAGCCTACTATTTATGATACTTACATCGGAATTCCTCGCAGAGTGGACACAATTACTGTTTAATGTTCCGGGCACAAGTATTCTACTCATCTCATGACCTCATTCCTTCCCATCAACTTGATTCTTCTAAACCAGTTTAAAATTTCATTTACAACCAGTTTCCTGTATCTTCCATTTAATATCAATCAGCATCATCATCATCATCATCATCACAGCCATATCTTTGGCCTCTCAAGTTCGGAGTGAGAAGAAAAAAAACAGTTTAGGAAAAATAGTTTTATATATGTAAATAATCAATAAAAAAAACTTAACAAAACACAACCACCGTAAACACAAAACACAGTACAATCGACCTCTACGACAAACAAAACCAAAGTCGTCAACAAAAACACGACGTACACTAAATGCACGTGGTTGAGTACAGTAGCCTATGCAATTTTTACGAGCCATAAACCGCGATGTTATTATTATTATTGAGAAAAAACAAAACTTACCAACACCCCCCCAAAAAAAAACAACAATAACAACTGATAGTTACCTTTGCAATAGCAAGTAAGATGATGATGATGTTGATGATATAGTTGTGATGATTCAATACATCCCAGTTGAATAACATGAATTACAGTCTCTGAATGGATTGGAAAAGTCCATGGGAATTTGGCATTGATACCTGTGATACGTTGTCATGCTGGATCGACACAAATGGAAAGATTTTCAGTTTAGTTTATGTTGACGTGTCGTGAACGAGGAGGAAGGAAATTGATGATATTTCATTCATGGTAGACGAAATAATAGGAGTTGTTGAGGTGGGTTTTTTTTATGTAAGCCGTTTTGCAGCAGGAAGCTCAAAAGAGAAGGAAGAAGAGATGATGAACTTGACGAGAGCAGCAGCAGCAGGAAATAAATGGTGGTTTCTTTGGTGTTAAAGATAGCGGTTAAGCGAAAACCTGAAGCGTGGTGATGCTAAATACTGTATAAAAAAACGGTTCGAACCGCAATTAAATGACGGAACTCTGACGCGTTTTTCTGAAGTTCATGAATGACGTCAACCGAAACACAACTTTATGTTGTGCATTTTGTAGCTAGGCGAACTATTATGACGTCATCAAGAAAACGTAATCAACTAATTTTAGTACTGTCTGAGGTTACATAATTATGACGTCACATAAAATTAGGCAGATTTTTCACTAAAGTTCTGTTAATTGCAAGATGTTATTTCTTGATTTATTCAATAAGAACTAATTCCTCTTTAAAAAAATTAGTACTTTTCAATTAAAATAGACGCCCGACGTCTCTTGTCAGAGACGTATGGGTTTGTTTTGCAGGTTTAAGGTGGGAAAAAACCAAACAAAACTTATTAAATGTATATGTATGGATAGTTTTTTTTCTAACCTGACCTGCAAAATAAACCCATAATCAAGTTAAGTACCAGCAAAGTGCACCACCAGAAACAGAGAGGTCGGGCGTCTAATCGAAAAGAACCAATAAACTATCTGTATTGTTTGCTAATGAACAATGGAAACAATGTACAAATGCCCAACCTCAAAATAAATTGTCAAATTCAATAATTTTTTCTTGAGTCTAAATATTCAGTGTAACAACGATTAATCAGTTTCAGAGACCAATATGACACGATATTACATGAGGGCGACCAGATTTGAATAACCAAACACGACACAAAAACGACATATCAATACATCGCACGATATTATTTTTTTAAATATCGTCACATAAAAAAAAAGTTGATAACTAATTAGTTGATATCCATTCGTGTGACATACAAACTTTTGTATAACCAAATTTCAACAAAGGAAACTTGGGATCCACTAAAAAAACAGCTTATTATGTAAAACAAAACTTTAAAAAAAACAAAAAAAAACAGTATAAAATAAATTGTTTTAATTAGCAGCTCAATTAGTTATCCTTTGGGTATGGTCCATCTTAATCACTGTGAGAATGGATAGGTCAAAATATCCTAACAATAATCAAAATAATTGACAAATTCAAATATAACCTATTAATCCTACAGAAATCAAGATAGACCATACCTAAGGGTCAACTAATTAAACTGTTAATTAAACCTGCTAATTAATACAACGAATAGACAGCATTTCTGTGTCTATGTATTATTGGTTAATATTAAAAACCCAAAAGGGCATCCCAAAAAACTTTCTGGAGCTGAAAACCAGGACGTCTGGTCACCCTAATGATACCTTGAATTGAATCTAAAGAAATACCTACTGAAAAAAAAATCATTAAAACATCTGCTAATAACTAACATTTACTAAACAGCAGTTTTTCAATGATTCAAAATTATTATTTTATTTCTTATTTCAGTAGATTTAGGAAAATAGGGTTGATAATTATAAAAAAATGGAATCTTTTGGCCAACGGCTTTTCTAAATGCACCAGTCTCACCAATTAATTGTGAGTATACTTTATGGTATACAAAACACTCCCACGAGAAAATTGTAATTTTGTATCGGATAAAATAGTTTTAAGTAGTAGTTTTCAACGATTCAAAATTATTGCACAATTTTTTTTTTAGCAGAAAATAGAGCCGTCTGAAGCCAAAGGGAAGCCACATTTTACATATTTTGAGAAAATTTAAAATGTTACTTCTTAGAACCTAAGCTCAGTCATAGGCTATTTTGGCCTTACATGACTTTCACGTGATCAACTGATGTTAGTTTTCATTCTCATCTGTCTAGAGTGGGTGTATGTTACGTTAGACCAATAATAATAATAATCAAACATGAAAAGTTAGTTCCCTTTGGCTTCAGACGGCTCATATATAAAAAGACAAAACAAAAAGGATGCCAAAAGCTTTTCTAAACACACCAGTCTCATCAACCAATTTGGTCAGTGTAGTTTACAAAAATACAAACATACATCCCAGCAAATTTGATATCACAAGAATAAACATTCTCTACTAACACATTTGTTAGTTCCAACAAAAATGAAACAACATTTTTTTGCAAAAAAACTAAGCTTACATTGAGTTACTTAAGTCAATTGGCAATTCACTGGTGCTATAAGCATGTTGTTAAATTCAAAACAGATGTAACAAACACTCAATAGTATTTTAAGTATTAATAAATCACTAGTTAAAATTAATCATCAACATCATGATATACAAGCAATATTTTTTTTTAACAAAAATGATCAACTATTTAGTTGTCTATAATAATAATAATAATAATAATAATAATAATAATAATAATAATAATGCAAAGTGGAATGTTCTGGAATTAACAGTGAACAATAAGATGGACCTGAATAGTAGCAAAATCTTGCAATATTTAATAATTGCTCATATAGCAATTAATACGATCAATAGTATAAATTGATCTTTTATGTTTAGATGAAAATATTTTTAAATATACAACACGTTAAAAAGTGTGTTGCAAAAAAAAAAAAAATTACCATACAAAAAATTACCATCGTATTCAATTTTCAACCGTTGGGTTTTTTTTCCGCCACACCGTCGCGTGGGTAAGGACCATGTGATATATTCTTCGTGACTTCCTCATCACCATTGGAATGTCGGTTTGCTTCAGCAATTCGAAATTTGGCCGCAGCTCTTCTTTCAAGACATCGAACGATGATATTAGATTGCCATCCGTGTCCTTGTGAGTTTCGAGAGTCTTGAAACGAATTAAACCTTATTAATTTCGTCACTATTGATGATTGGATGTTCAGTGAAACGATATCAATTTGAAATCACTACCTGTTTTTGAGTTTCATTTCTCCACATGTACGCACATATTATGACTAAAATCCCCTCTGGGTTAAGTATTTCGTGGATTTCGCTCAGAAAGTCGAGCGGGTTATCCAGCTCACATAGAAAGTTGGACAGCAAAACGCAGTCGAACTTGGCACCAATCATTGTTGGTGATCGCACTTCTTCGCAAATGAATTCCACCCGTGACCTATCCTGCATTTGTGAAATAAGATTCCTCATTACATGGTGAATAAAAATAAATATTCAGTTTCCGGAAAATTATTAAAACAACAAGAACCATTTTAGACACCTGTTGTAATTAAATACTTATATTTTTAGTTAATTATAAATGAAAACAAAACAAAAACAACTCACTATAGAGGAATCGACTTCGGCAATGTGAGCGGACGTGTGTTCTCCTTCTTCCGTAGCATTATAAACCAACTGGCCAAACTTCTTCAACTGTTGACTTATAGTTAAACAGGTGTGATCGTTGTCGATACCTACGACTTTTTGAAAGTAACGTGCCAATTCAAAAGAAGCTCTTCCAACAGAACAGCCAAGATCGAGCGCTTGATTAGATCCTGATAACTAAAGTAATAAAACAACTAAATTAGTTTACTATTATTAAAAACAGAGTGATTTGTTCCCAAAATCCGACACTCGCTGGTCTGTTATACGTCGGATTAGAAATACTCTACTGTACTGTAACTAAAATTGCAATTGAAATTCAAACAGAAACCAAAATGATGTAACCAGAGAAAGCGACAATCGTTACAAAATTGTTTGTTACAAATCGTCACAAAAAATTCAGGTGCTGTAATTAATGCCAAGAAAGCCACCAGCTATTCAATTGCTACTATTACACATACAAACTGATTTTTAAACCGAGTGACATGTTTACTTTTCTAAAGGTCGAAACCAATTCAGCACAACGTCTATGGAAGGTGAGGGCTTCTTTTGGCATCCAAGGTAGTGGACAGATTTCATTTTCTTGGCCGTAATGTAGTATCATCAATTCGTTAACTCTCGTTTGGCAATTTTCTTTGACAAAGCAACATTTCAACTTGCTTCTCAACAGTTTGTAAGTCGACCATAGAGCCAAGCTAGTGCTAATAAGCGTTGCAGTGCCCAACAAAAACGTGTTTTTACTACAAGAACACGCCATGTTTTCAAACACAAGTGAGGTTGACAATCAGAGAAAAACGATATATATCGATTTTTTTTCCACGTTAATCTCCGGGGATATTGCCAAACTTTTTAATTATCTACAAACTGTGGGTCATCAATTAACTACTAAACTTTCAGTCAACTAAAAACTTGACTTAAACAGACACCTTGGTTAATTTGTGAATAGTTTAGACGAGAAGATGCAAGATACGTCAACTAGCAGACGAAATTCTACGGAATCTCTTAACAAAAACTTACTCAATAAAACACCATTTGAAACTTTTACAGTGTATTTTAATATTACAGCTTAATAAAATTTTAAAACGAAAAAGTATTAATGCAATATAACATTTTAGAAAAACTACTAGTCTCTAACCCATGGACTACCTGTCCAATGCATATGAATACATGGCAATTTCAAATTTTTTTATTATACAGTATAAAAATATACAACTGTGGAATGCTTGTATTATATACGAATGTGTAACAAATTGTTTATATAATACGAAAATATGTTTACAAGATACATTTGTACAGTGTAGGATGAAAACTTTAAAAATCTTAATATATTTGTATTATTTCTTTATATCACATAAAAAAATTTTTAAGTTAGGAATACCAAACATTTTACAAAATAAAAAATATCCCTATTCTTTGGGATTCGCATCTTTGTACTGCTCCAGCCAATCTTCTGGTTTTTTATCTCCATAGACCTGCGCAAACAAAAAATAAAACAAACAGTTTCAATGGAAAGTCACTAAATGAACAAACAAACACCAATTTAGTGATGCACGACACTTCTATCATTGTACTATTTCCACAAGTTATGCAGTAGAACGAGTAATCATGGACAAATGTTTTCTGCATTTTGGTGACAGGAAATGGCAGCATAAGATAGAGAATCACCATGTTGTATGGAGTTTCTCACCAGAAAAAAAACAGACTTTCCTGAACAATTTCAAAAATCTTATCATTATATTGTCCAAAGCCCTCCATATTAAAACTATCACTTATTTTTTTTTTTTAGCATTGTTTTAGTTCAAAAAAATAACAAATAAGTAAAACCAATATAACTAAATAAAAAACTTCATACACTCACATCACATACAAAAGCCAGTACTTTTTGTTTTGTAATTTCAACATAGGCTCTTTCTCCCCATTTGAACACGGAATAATTTGACGTCGTCGTTGGTTTTTCTATCTTGAGATACGACATCTCCTTGAACTCCCGACAGACCAATTTTTTTACATCCCCAAACATGGGATGACACGTCGAGCTGAAACAAAACAATTTGTCGACGTCAAGTTACCCATAATAGAAATCGAATCTTAAAATCAATAGAGAGCTACTTACTCTTTGTCAATTCCGAAACATCTTAAGGATGACCACAGATCATCTGAGATTAAAAAAACAAAACAAAACATTACTCTCTCAACATGGTAGCATACAAGACCCGTCGAGACATCGACGTCTGCTCAAAAAAACTCAGATTTAAACTAAATGAGTAAGAAAATAGCCAAGTTGGTAGTAATCAACAAATTTCTCATCTACTTGGCGTATCATCATCGTTTTTTACAACAGTGGTTTTCAAACTAAGAAAACAACTAAATAATAACACTATAAATTTATAAGAAAAAAAACAAGATCAAGATTTACCTTCTTTCAGAGCATTTCCGTTCATGAAAATAATGCTCAATATAATCAACAGGAGATGGATCTTAGAATCATCCAACGTTGTTCTGAAAATAATGCATCCATTTTAAACTTTGCTAGCTTGCAAATGCTATATAAATATAGTCTATAGCAGAGATTCCCCAAGTGTGCGGCGAGCGAGTTTTTGATGGGTTGTCAAAAAATATAAGGCTAAAGTTAAAATTAGAATGTGAAGTTAACAATTTTATCCACTCTACATTTTCACAACACACAGGCTGAATGGGTCCCACTATTTACCACTTTATAGAGATGGGTCGTGGTCTATAGACATATATTAACAATTTCAACTATGGAAAAAAAAATAAACCAGAACAAGATGGTACCTTTCCAATATGGGCACATCTTTCAGGATATTCTTCAAGATGTAGGTACCCTTTTTATCTTCAAGTTCGACCACGTCCATTCCAGTCAACTTTGAAAACATATAAACAATATTTTAATCGCGATAACGTATTTGTCAGGCTGAACATACAGGGTGGCAAAAGAGGCACAAAAAAAAACACAACCATAAGTAAACAAGTTCCCTTTAATTTTATTCACACCTGTTGTAACTTCAGTTGTGCCTTTTCAAATACTTCCTGATACATTTTGCCACCAGCGCTCTGAAACAGCGTTTTCTTGATTACTAAATGGAAAAAAATACAACTCGTATGATTCACTCTACTCCCCATACAATCCTTAAGCCAGCTAATACACTGGAATCCGGTTATTATCATCACTTTGAGACTAGTGCAGTTTGATAACGATAAATGGCCGATGACAATGAATAAAAATACATTAAACAGTGTTTTGAGACCGACTGATT
This sequence comes from Cryptops parisi, assembly GCA_034695005.1. Lineage (NCBI taxonomy): Eukaryota > Metazoa > Arthropoda > Chilopoda > Scolopendromorpha > Cryptopidae > Cryptops > Cryptops parisi. Next base: position 26,058 of record JAQIWH010000552.1, on the reverse strand, counting down.
TTGATGACAATAGACAAATAATAACATCATCCGTGATCATAATAACCAGATTCTAAGTTACTGTAATTGTAAAACATACATAATTTTGTAATAGGTGTACCATCCATGTTCAATACTATGAACAATTGAACCAAATCATTCACCTAAAAGTTTTAAAAAAATAAGTGTATAGTAATAATTAAACACAATAATAACTATACAAATTGTTCTCGACATACTGTAGGCGAATCCATATTTGCATAAGAAATTAACACATATATAGCAATTATTTGAGCAAAATATAAAAACAGTCCAGTGTGCCAGAATATTACTAAATTTCCAAGTACATAACTTAAAAGTACAACACTGTAATACGTCAAATTCTGAAACTGTACATCACACATTGCACAGCAGCTCAAGTGTAGGCTACTGTACACCAATTTAAAAAACAAAACAAAATATGTGCCTAAAATAAAAGTGTAATCTTCATCTTTCATTTAATAAGTGAGATCCAATATACGTTAAAAATTCACTTATCTTGGGTCAAATGGCTGTGGAACACTGTCTGTATATAATTTTATTACTAGCTGCAATGCATTAAAACTGCACGAAATTATATACACCAAGTCCCTGCTTAACGTCGTTGTAAAACCTTTGGTATAGCATACAATATACTGTAGTAGCATAGCTTACAGTATACTGTTAATTATAATGGTTTCACTTAACCATTATAGATAAAGTCTCGGGTTTCAGGGACCATGATGTTAAGTGAGGACTCGATGGACTAGTTTTAATGCTCGAAAAGTTATGTAAGGGTTCATTCCTTAAAATGAATGTACAAATACAAGAAAACTGTGATTTATTTACCAGATTACTGAACTCTCGATTTTGACTAGACTGACTTGTGTTGAGGGAAACCTCATCATCTTCATCCGAGGAGGCCTTGAAAAGAACAAGTCACTTTTATCAGAAACGTATCGAAGAAAAACTTGTCATTGAAAAAAATTAAACTGATTTAAAATATCATCCACGTGTTAATAACTAAAAGTACTGTAGCAAATTATTATAAAAAGAGACAGTTTTGGATCGCATGCCCGTTGCCAATTATGGCGCTTGTTGGTACTTGCTTGGTTTTGCAGGATAAGTTAAAAACAAAAACATACTTAATAGATCATTACTAATTCATTCATCATACATTTAATACATTTTTGTTTAACTAAGCAAGTAGCAGGATGGGCACCTAACATTAGACACGGACAGGTTTACGTTTAGTGAGTAGAAATTTTTTTATATACTTACATGTCGTTTTCGACCTGACGGACGAGGCATTGTGAATTGTCTGCAAAGTCCAAATAATGTAAGGTTATATTATAATATCATGTGAAAAACACGTGTAGCAACTTCTACACAAAAATGAATAACTTCACGGTGTAAATTAAACATCAACAAAAGATAATGTTGAACTTTGCCTATGATAAACCATGGAGTTATAAGTTAACTTATAACTCCATGGAGTAAACATACGGGTCGTGTAGCTAAACAGAGACTTTGGTACACGCATGGCAACCATACAATAAACAATAAGTTCAACAACCATACAATAAGTTAAATAAACGTTATTTAAATTCACCGTCATCGTTAACCTAGCAAAACTCTTCTACTTACTTAACTACGTATCTGGAAAGTAAAATATTCGCTCGATTTTGATGCGAATGAACGATGACTTATTCGAAAAATTTGTGATGATCAACGTCCACCATCCATTCTAAATCTCAGCCCAACCCAAATGAAATCGCGTTGTTGTTCTTGCCGCCTGCCGCCATATCTCGTGGTCACGTGATGTTCAGCAACCTATGACGTCAAAGCTGCCACGAAAGCGGGTGATTCAAATCGCTCTGAAATTCCAAATTCAAATACTGTACGCTAAATCAGTGGTTCCCATACTTTTTTGGTTCAGGGTGTCCAGGTCCCGTGTTCAGTATCAACAGTTTTTGTTTTCCCGGTGCCAAAAGTCAGAAAACACCTAACCGTTGCCTTTTTTTTCTCACTTGGATTAGAATTAAATTACTTTTATATAAATCGGATGATTTATATTGAAAAAGTTAGAATTTTGAAATATCGCAAGAGGCACACAGCAGGTAGGGAAAACCCAGTTTTCTTTTTAGCTCGCAAATATATTTTGGCTGCCGAAAAACTATAAACAACGCACTACAGTACTATATGTCATGTCATGTCACCTAAGCTAAATAACACTATATACAGGGTGTTCCTGAAAGATCTAGTCAAATTTCAACCACTAAAAGAGCAGCTTTGACTCAGTTCCGAGCTGCGCACCAAGACCGAGGGACCGAGTATGCCTTAAACGTTGTATCCTTACATGATTGAGATCGTTGGGAAAGTGACCAAGAAGGGACTACATTCGACTAGTGGCAGAATACAAGGTGTCAATCGATCTCCTAACCGATTCCAACACTGATCTTACAGCTTGACTTGAAGTATACACAATAGACAACCAACAAAGCAAAATCCATATAACATAAGTCGGAAGGAAAGCATTACAAGAACCATGTTTATATAGGTTGTTTACTCTGTGTCGATGCATAGCCATGTGTAATTGAAGTTTACTATATAGATCTATCAGGAACACTTTGCATACAGCACCACAATAAAATGAACAAAAGAAACCTAATGAACCATAAATATTATCATGGCTAAACATATACTTTAGCCATGGTATTATAGAGGTCAAAAGAACGGACCATATGTCCTATGTATGTATGTAGGAGTAGGAATAACCCACTTAAAAATCAGATGGAGTTCTGGATGGTTAATCTTGACTTCAATGCTCAATGAAGTCAAATTTAAAACAAATTTGACGATGAAACAAAATTTTCAGGGACCCATAACTAGTCACTTTGAATCAATTGACGCTGAATGCCATTAAAATTGACATCAACGGGCATAAAAAAAAATTGCTAATGTCAAATCTGGAAATGTATACTGCAATCATCAGTGAAGTGAACAGTTGAATTTCACTCATAACAATCATCAGTATGAATTTTTCCTGTAAGTAAACCATATAAAAGGCAAGTTCTTCTCCATGTCAATGAAAGAATGTTTCCATGACAACAAGCGAAACACTACACACAAGAAAAACCATAACATCTTGAGTGTAAGCATGACATATTATACTAAACTATATTATACTAGGTGGTAATCCGTGCAGAAGCACGGCACTATTATTATGATAATTCACACTAAGATTCAATTTAGTAGTAAGTGTATATGAATAAGAGAAAAACAAGTACCACATTACCAGCTACACAAGAATGTATTTTTAACTAATGCACATATGAAAACTAACCATATACAAAAAATATATCACCAAATGTCTCAGAAAAAACTTTTGATTCTATATGCAATGGACGGATACAATTGTTGGGATGGTTGAATTTCATAATTGTTAAGAGATGAGTAATCCTTAATTTCTTCTTTCATAAACAGCAATTTGTTATGGACGTTTCAGATAAATTTAGACACGTTTGGGGTGCTTTTTAAAAAAAGTATAGACTACAATAGGCATGATAACAAAAAAAAACAATAAATTAAACTTTGTACACTGTAACATATATTTCACAAAAATAAGAAGCAAATATGACTAGACAGCTGCAACTTTTACAGCAAATACTATGAGCATCTTTTTTTTTGCTCAAATTCGATCACCGGTGTGATACTACGCAAAATAGTACGTTGGCAGTCAAAATAAAAGATTCGTTTTTCTCACAATTTTCACTCAAGCTTCTTCAAAAACAAACAAAACAACGGAAGTTACAACTTCGAGGATTATTGTTGTCCCGAAAAATCCAATTGTGCATTTAGCAGAGCTTTGGTTTATCTGGAATAGCCAAATATATAAATGCAATGTTCTTTCTTAGCAAATGCCATGCAGCTAAATTACAAATTAAAAAGAATATTCTGTCATTTATCTTCCACGCAAAACCAAGTGATCAACGTTCTGTTACACGATCAAAATAACTTTGCCTAAAAAAAAAAAAAAAAATAAATAAATAAAATAAAAGAATAAAATAAATATATTAAAAAACAGGCTTTTTGTCCCTCTGAAATATAGTGTATGATGTTGTCTCGTTCGTACCTCGAAACAGCAGTGAAACCAGATCACTGACTACAAACGAGTACAAAAAATTGTACTATTTCGAGGTTAGGTCAAGATGGAATGTAATTATGTTAATTAGCAATAATTTTGTCACCTAGGTGATAGTTAAAGCCAGAACAAATAGGTAATAAAAATAAACTTTTGATAGTTATGTATTAAGCAGCTGCCACCGTCATGGGAGCAACATGGGGTCGTCGTTGTTAACTAACCTCCACTGCTGGATATAGACACCAGTTCAGGTTGGTTAAAAAAACCAACACTAGATTTATCATCATTATTTATAAATTTAATACTTTTTTCAACTAATCTAAACTGGTATCTATATCCCTAAACATGTGGCACCATGGTGACTTTTATGAACCTAAACGTTTTTTTTTTTTAAAGCAAGTTCAGTTCCTTAAAAAAAAAGGGGTCATCACCCTACAAATTAAAAAATAAATTCATACAAAATGAAAGCTGAGAACACTGATTTTTCTTTTTGTGATGTCCACTCTTAGCGGTTCAAAAAATGAAAAATGAAATTGCAGGATGGAAAAAATAAATGAAAACAATTTACATAAATGATCCACGTGATCATGCAATGTTTGTTTTTCACGACTTTACGAGAGAAACCACCAGTGTTCGAAAGTTCCTATAATTCTTTCATGGAAAACGATTCTGGGGGAAGATTTTCATCACCATCACCACCAATTAAATAGTTTACCAAAACCATGCATGTTTTCGACGCTTCCGATCCATGTACTGTTTTTTTTTTTTGTTGAATCGAAAGCAACCTCCATCATTAGTGATAATGGTCACACGTCAAGCGCACAGGTCATTCTCCTTTCTGTAGTGGCCATCATGATGATTTCACATTGTTTTATTTAAATTATTATCCAACTTCCTAAAACGTCCAGGCGGAGAGTTACTAGGTTTGTCTCCAAGACCCTGAAAGTGATAATTTTCAGTGAATTTCAACATGGTACCATTAAGCTATCATGATCAGCAGGGTGTCCATCATGAGATGTCAACATTTGTCATATCAGGTTATCCAAATGTGATGCTTGGTGGAACGTAAGCAGAAACTCAAAAAGTTTATGTGGGAAAATTGTAGTGTGTGTTAGATCCACAGTGGGGCTGCAGTCAACCCTATTCCAAATGGCGACTCCAAGAGACAGAGTACATGTAGTAATATGCAGAAACAAATACAATTCACATTCACCTTCTTCAAACTGTATGTGATTAAAATGTTGACACCACATGGTGGACATCCTGTACTGATGGTTTTGAGTTACTGATTTTTAGATTTAAGATGGTGGCCTATACTCAAAATGTTTAGTGACTATAACCAGAAACCAAAAGCAATTACATTTATTGCTACTGCCCTAAATGTAATCTAAGAAATGATATTCTAACGGATAAATGGTACCAAACCCACATTTCAGTTTATGAGTATTCGCAAAAAAAAAAATAACTTGGATACAAACCTTTACTCTAATTCCATCTAAAATAGATTTGATATTTCTTAGGGTATTAGAAGGAACGTGTCGCTGAAGTGCTGCGTCAAAATTGGGCTGATGGATCACTAAATTAAAAATCTTTCGCCCATAATACCTGAAAAATATCCAAATAAAACCTTTTTTTGTAAAAGCACTGGTTTCAAACTGGCAAACGCTGAATGGAAAAAAACAATTGTTATACCTCGTGTAAGGCGAGGAATCCATAACAAACTGCGCGGCTGCTGGCAGGAATTTGTCCGTGATGTCCTTTGTCCCACTTAGTAATTTGTAAGGCCCGAATTTTTCAGCAACGTCTACTACTAGCTGTGCCGTCAACTTCCTTACCAAAGCGTTTTTATGACTGAAAAAATTTCAGCAATTTGACATGATATTGAGAATATCGTGCTTTGGAATAAAGACATATAGAGAGCTATAAAATTTTGAGCTCACCTTGCACCACCTGCTATTAACGCCACTCCAACACGCAGGGGCGTCAGATTTTCTACCATACTAGTGAGTGCTTTTTCTACGTCGTCCTGAATGAACTTGTTACTTTCTCCAGATTTGTGTAGTAGAACTTTGCAGATGTTATCCAAATCCTAAAGCAAAATATTAAAAGAATAAAAAAAATTCCATTTTAAAATTCATGAAAACAAAATCATAAAACTGCATGTTTCATCATTGTTGGTCGTGGATGGGAATTAACTTTTATCACCTTGATTTGCTTCTAAAATAGAAATGAGTTTTGATGTAGAAGCAACTTAAAACAGCTCCTTATTTTAAAAATCGACATATATTTTTTTTTTGTGAATACAAATTTTTTTTATATGATATAAAAGAATCCAAACAAAACAGAATCACTCACTGTTTCCATGTGCCTCTTCAAATGTTTGAACAACAAACCAAAACATCCTATAGCAGCTCTAGAAACACTGGATCTAAGATTTTTAACCTGTAAACAATGAAATTCGAGCAAGTTAATACGAAAGTTACACCATTTGAAAAAAATTTGGCAGAGAAGAACCTTGGTTCCCATTATTATTTCTGTGAGTAACATCTATCTAGCAAATTGTTTTCAGCAATTTGAATAGTCACACAGTAATTTGAATGGTCACACAGCCATTTGGCAAAGCAAAAGCATAATGCAAACAAACACAGTACAGTATTGTATAGTGATTTTCGATTTTCTATATTTGATTTTGTTCCATTTTCAATATTTTCGATTTTCTATATTCGAATTTTTCAATTTTTTATATTCGAATTTTTCGATTTTCATTTTTCCAAACTTCCAATTTTTGGAAATTTTTGATTTTCTATTAAATATTCAATTTTTAATTTTTTCAATTTTTAATTTTAATTTTTTCGATTTTCGATTTCTTTTCACATTAATCGATTTTCGATTTTTGATTTTTCTTTTTCGATTTTTTGATTTTCACCCTCAAATATAGCGAGTGTGACAGCATCATGTTGTCTTCAACGTTACAAAAAACGTTGCAAAAAAACGTTGCAAAAAAACGTTACAAATGTTGCAAAAAAAAGTTGCAAAAGTGCAAACATTTTTTTTCTAATGTACCCTCGAATATAGACGTTACTCACGTCAAAAAAAAAAAAAGAAACCAAAAAGATCAATTCGATCCATTTCATCTTACTTCTCGTGCAAGTAGTAAAACAACGTCGTGAAGCTCGGCAACTATCACTTCTGGGTTATGTTGCGTCAGCCGTGAAATTATCTGGGTGCCTTCGCACTTTGCAGTCCATTCTGAGCTGTTTAAGGACTTAATGGCATCTTGAAGAGCATTTTCTGGATTCCTAAATGGTTTCTCGTCAGTGGAATCAACAGATTTTAGCATCTGCTTGGAACCAGGATTAGATGAGCTATAATAACACAACAAGAAGCCATTTCAATAAATATATAAATACAATAAATAAATAAATAAATAAAATAAGAATAAAATTTCCAAAACAAAGTACGATAGAATTAGTTTAGGGTGAACAACTAGTTAATTATTTAAACATTTGATCATCAGTTTGTCTAGACAGACATTGAGATTTTATTGCACCTCTTCAGTTTGCCCATGGATTTATCTAACTTATAACTCCATGGTTTGACATTGCTTCACAGTCCTCCTGACATGTGCAATTATTTGTATGACAAGTCTAGAAATTTGTGAATAATTTGTGACATCAGCTTCTTGCCAACCAGTTTTCATTGGTTGAGCAAATTGATGTCACAATTGTCCACAAATTGCTTGAATAGTCACACCCAAAAATTGCGTATGTCAGCCCCTTTAGGAATTTAACCAACAAACCCTCAAACTACTCAGAAATAATGCTTTGAACTGATTGTACAGTACTTTCATTTCAAAGTTGAACGTAATTGTTGGAAAACAACAGTAATTACACTTAACATGAGATCACGTGAGACGTAAGAATTATGACAGTGTATATGAAGCCTTAGTATTTATAAAGTCCGATACTCACGCTAAATTAACCTTCCTTGTGTAGTTCGGCTTATCTGGAGGTGGTTTTGGTCTATTGGCTACAATAGTAAAATGCAACAAGTGTTAAAATTCATTCGAAAAAGTACAATATCATTGAAAATGCTATATTTTTGTTCTTATTAAAACACATTTAAATGAAATGCAAGGTGTTCCTGAAAGGTCTAGTCAAAACAAATCAAACAACTCATATGAACATGAATCCAGAAAAGCTTTCCTTCTGAGATGATACAGGGTGAAGTCACATAAATGCATAGGTCGATAATCTCATAATCGCTGCAAGTAGGCATTTTCAGACCCATGTTGATATGAACTTTTTCCACGCTTTGATGTGTAGCGTTTGTGGTTATAGTTGACTGCTAGACCTTTCAGGAAACACCCTCTACATTTTTTTAGTATATTTTCCATTATATGATACCTTCAATCCTGTTTGGTGGAAGGGAAAGATATGACTGAGCTACTGGTTCATCAATTTCTAGATCATCTTCGTCGTTCTCGCCATCGCTGTCTTCACTCTCGTCGTCTATCAGCACTGGCTGTTGAACGTGTTTGTCTTTCAGCTTGTTTTGATTTTCTGCTATTAGCTTTTCAGCCTCTCGCTTCCTTTCTTGCTTCTTGAAGAGCAACCTGTCTCGTGTGGACTGCGACATCGACATGGCGTGCTGATCCTGGAGAAAAAAAATATTTCACATTTGAAATTATATTTTAGCACAACATGAAATCGCACTTTTTTCGTTGGTCTCGACTAACTCAAAACATTAACGACGCTGCAGTATTTTAGGCCGTGCAACATTTTTAATATTACGATGGATGGATTGTGACACCAGTACACTGTACATGCAAGAATGCAAATTAACATTATACACAAAATTATCAAGTATTTTTATACCTCTTACAAAGGGAAAAAAATATATATATATATTGAAAAATATATATTTGAAATATTTGAATTTTGGTTTCTTATCATGCTGTTTCTAAATGCATCACAACTAGATTCTTACATTGTTTAAATTAAAATGAAACCAAGATAGTGGTAGTATTAGTTGTTCTTAAATAATAATATTAACGTGATTTTAAACTATTAAAACAACTGAACAATAATTTGGTGCAGATATTTTTTTTTCCAGCTAATCAATAACAGATTTGATTAGTCATTTTTCAAAATTCCAATTTATATTGGAGTGATATTATACCAAGCCGTTCCAACTTAAATCCAACTTTAATCGTTAATTATATGCAAATTACTTAACGTAGGAGAATTCCCTTTTCTTGTATTCTACATGCAAAGACAAGGTTTTTGGGTACAAGTGTAAAATTTTGAAGCATTTTGGACAGGAATAGCCACACCATATTTTCCAGACATCACGCTTATGAACTTTCGGCTTTGAGTATCTCAAATCCCAGTTTTATCGATATGTCCCAGGGATGGCTCTAGTCATGTATGAATATTTTTCAGAGGATTGACCGCTTAGTCATCCCTAGCTCTTAAAACGTTACAACAAAACCGTGGTTTGAGATATATACCAAAACCAAACAGTAGATTGTTCTGCTCTGCTGGTAAGGCGGTTTTTCAGCAGTAGCGCTTTTACAGGTATTTACCAGTGTACAGTAAAAACCCCGCCCTATCCACAGACTCAGCATCAGCAGTTTAAAAAAAAAAAATTGGCTTAAAACAATTTATCATAGGTAGTTCTTGTCAAGCATGAGCTCACTCTCAAATTCTATTTAACATCACACCAAACATTTTCGACCATCTTCAAATAACTGAAGCCTTGCCAGGAAGAACGTATGTCGCAAATCACAGTTTCGCAAAAAAAAATTTTTTTTGTCATCTGGGCAACATTCTTCATGAACGAGATATTTTTTACTGTCAGTTTCACAGGGATTTAGTGTTATTTTCTACCTGGCGATGGCACCACCAGCTAGGCCAATGTATGAGGAACATTTTCATAATAACCTCAATTTTAATTTTTTGCCACTTACAATGTTCTTCCAGGTGCCCTTCAATTGACGATACCCCAACTGTATATTCACTGAACATAACCCGCCTAAGCATTAATACGAGTACAAGTAAGTTTTCCAAAGTACCCCACTGAAAATTCTTTGCCACCGTACTTTGAATTTTATAAACTTGGAAGTCCAAAATGCCCCAGAGCAATAGCTATATCCGATTCTTACCTCATCGCCGCTCGTAGTTCCTTCTTCTATAGAGTGATAATCCGAACTGAAATGATCCGGTTCCGACTGTTTGTCACTCTCGTCAATGGTTAACACTTGGGAAGATCCATGTGTCATGCCAACACCTTGGACTAATGGTAGAGGTTCTAAGTTAAAAGATACACCATCATCGAAATTGTTCTTCATCCTAGAGTGGGGCGATGTCTGGATGGGTGTTCCATTCCTCATAGAATTGGCTGAATCTCTCAGCATCATTCCTGAAAAAAGTTACAGACAATGGCATCAAATAAAAAATTATTTTAATGGAAAAAAAAATCATTGCACTATCATAACAAAAAAAGTTAGGCACCGGTAATAGTATGTATTAAATTGGTGCAAGCTGAATGGTATCAACAATAGCAACAGCAAAAGTGTCAGAATCTTAATGCACGAATATATAAGTTACAAAAATTTGTCTGCAGATAAGCAGCAAAACCACAATGCATTTAAATCGACAAGCAAGTAGGGTTTTTATAATGTGATAAAAGTTATTTCCACAAACACTTTCTAGTACAATTTTTTCCACGTATTTGTAGTAAAAAAAAGTATTTCACAGTTTTAAACTGCATCGAGCATATTAAAGCTTCATTTCAGCTGTGTAGGATGAAATATTCCAGATGTTCTTTACAACAAACACGTGGCAGTAAAAATACAGATATAAAATTAAAATCTTTAAAAGTCCATTGTCTACATATTATTCACTGTAATATTCAGTGCCTGAACTTATTCAATTTTTTTTTTTTCAAATAAAGTGTACAGGAAGCCTCATTATTGTGAGTTAAGAGGGGAATAAACTTTGTTTGGTTCATCAATTGGGAAAATAAATTATATTAAAGCAACACAAAATATTCTGCAATGCTTGTTTATATGCTATTAAATACAATACACTACAAGGTATGAATTTCAAATTCATACTGTATTTGAAATTCAAACTTTTTTTTTTCCTCTAAATATAATTAAACTATTGCATTGAAATGGCATTTAATTAATTACCTTTCCCCACAACATTGATGATTTCGTCGTCACTCTGACTAGTTGGTCGAGAAAATGAGCTGTTTAATATGCTGTTGTTGTTACTGATGGCACTGCTACCCGTTTTGATTCGGCTTAGCGATGGTGAACGAACCAAGACGGGCTTGCTGTTAAACGGAATTTCTTCAAACACTGGCGATCTGCAGGAAATAAGAAAAAAGAGTTTGGTAAATACGAGCACTAAAATATAAGCGATGTTACGATGTTTAAAGTTTTCGACTCGAATCGCTGCTTGACAACTGATATTTAAGAACTACGAGGGTGAATCAAAAAATGAGTTTCACTCGTGCATAAAAAAAGGATATATAAACACACATCATGTATGTTAAGTAAAAGGGTACACTCTTTATTCGTTTTTCCACATACTCAGACCCTAACCCTGTAAAACCTGCTAAAACCCTTAAACCCTGTAAACACTTATGTAATTAACTTTTCCATAATCTCCCCTTACTGACGAATTTTCTCCAGTTTTGTGCAATCATTTTCCCAGTTTCATTGGTTTGGAGTCGTTGTCCTTCAATTTCGTTTGTCATTTTATTGAACAAGTGGTAGCAGGTGTGAATAACCACCTTTTCGGTAAAATGACAAACTAATGAAACTGTGAAAATGGTGGCCCTGAAATGGCTGCACAAAACTGGAGCGAATTCGTCAATAAGGGGGTGTAGAAAAGTAGATCACACGTTCCAATAAAGGTTTACAGGGATTAAATGAGTATGTGGAAAAAAAATGAATAAAAGGTGTATCTTTATACTAACATACATGACGTGTGTCTATATCATTTTGTTATCTTTTTTATTCACGAGTGAAACTTATTTTTTGATTCACCCTTGTGCTATAAAAGATATCTAACAAAAATTACATAAATCATACTGACATTGAGACCAAAAAAATAGTCTCATGTGGCAATTGGTAACACACCCATAAACACAAGTCTAGATGGAGAAATTTACTAACTATCGACTTACCTCCAACAATTGAAGGCTTGCTCGGAATATAACGTTGCATGTAACAATTCATAGTTTTGAGTAAATGGCAAAAGAAGTATTCAGCAACACATTGATTGTCACATGTCAAGTGACCAATTTCGAAGCGATATATGTATGTTCTAGGTAGGTATTTGTTTGTCTATTGGTGGCACTAGTTAGGCCCATATAAGCCTATGAGGCACGTTTTTCCATAATAATCTTAATATTGAATTTTTGTTACATACAACGTTATTCATGGCAAGCCTTCAATTGTCAATCACTTTTCAGATTTAATGGGACACTGCACAGTACGAATTCCGTTTACTGCCACACAATGAGAGCTTTGTCATGAAAAGTTACGAAATGACAAGATGACCAAAGCAATGAAGAAGAACAGATCATTCCAACACTGGCCGGAAATTTCTCTCAATTTGAATTGTCAAGAAAACTCCACAGGAAACCATCATAACTTGCTAATCTAACAAGCCCTGTATTTCCAAGCTGGGTTCGCAAGCTTAAATCTAGTCGGACATCAGAGTTTATTTCACATATGGCTAAATACCGACACAAATCATCATTGGCAACTGTGAACTAAGTGGATATAATGTTGGGATTTAACAACATCCAAATTACTAATCACTAATGTACTTTTGAGTTTCAAAGAGGGCACTGCCTGGTTGTCATTTGACTTCAAACTTTAAATCTTAACGTACTGCAAGAACTGCATTTTATTGCAATTCATAAATAACAGTCACAGGGATTACACGTTTCAATAGCGCTGTTAAATTGTCGTCATGAATGGCGCGCGGTTACACTTGTACTAACAACATTAAAATGTGAGATTGCGGGTGCCAAATCTTGACATATTTTTTTATTGTTATTAAAGTATGTGCGATTTTTTCTAATACAGGGTACTCAGCATTATGAAAATTATAAAAGTGATAGTGATACACACTACACAGATATCTAAACTTTGAGAAACACTGTTCCAAGAAAAAAAAACTTGTAGTCCAGGGTGGTCCTTATAATGAAGGAAAAAAACAAAATATATATTATTGAGTCGGAACACCACCCTATCTTGTTCCAATATTAAAAAACTATTATTCCTAAAATTTGGTGAATTTCAGATGAAATTTAGAGGTTGGAAACATTGTTTTGATACATAGGAAGGAGAAAAAACAAACGTTTTACAGCCTATCTTGTTCCAATATTCAAAAAAGTATTATTTCCAAAATTTGGCCTAATTTTAGACGACGTTTTAGAGATTGCTTCCATAGTTTGAAAGATTTGTTTGAAACGTAGGTAGCATTAGTAGGCGATTTTTGAGATCTTGGTAGCAACCCCTAATTATTGTTCAAAACTAACCTAATTTTAACAAATTACTTTTTTTCCACAATGAAACAAATTCAGAACGTGCCCAATCCATATTTTGTTTTTTTCAAAACTTATTTTATTTTTGTTTATTTTTATTTGCACAATCCAACTGGATCAAAACAACTGTAAAAAAAGTTGTAAAACAACTCTTATCCGAAATCTTGAAATAAATAATGTAATAAAGTAGTTAGTACAAGAGGACAAGATGTTTATAGGTCTATATAATTATTTTTTTCAAAATCTTTAAATTGTTTGGATGTATCATTAGATTTTTCTGATTTAATAGGGTAAAATTATTCTTAAATTAACTTAAAAATAAGGACCACCCTATATCAAGCCATATCATGTATTGTATCCCTTTTATCCGAAAATTAGTTATACTGGTTTGCTTTATTTTAAAAAGTGAACTTCTCGTTCTTGACACAGAATGGACTTGCACCAAAACCTTGACATCGTTAACATCCGTGAAGGCAATAGGCCTAAAAATTATTACAACACGAGAATGAAATCAGTGCCGTGTGTTATATCCCCCTTTAAACTAACAATATCCACTGTAAACAAGCTTTTAGAATAAGATAGCGTGCAGTTGCTAAACCTATTAAGAAGAATCGCCACTGAGACTGTAGCTGATATTTTTCTTATACATGGAAAACATGTGCATAAACAATTTTTTGTTATCGAGTTAGCCTTTCACATTATAAATTATTCAAGCTAATGCAAATATGATACGGAAGAAAACAGCTGACAACTATAATCCCAGATGGTTAATATTTTGACAAGTAATCAATATTGTTACATTTCATGTTGGCGATTTATCCTTTGCATTTTTCCTTACTCTTTGGGTAACCAGTCTCTTGTGAGTGAAGACAACATAAATGGGGGTCACAATGATTAATTTTTCAAGACTATTCTTTTAATACAATAAAAAAATCATGTTAAAAATATTATTCATTATATGCTGTATGGTATATAATAAAATTAAACATCAATAAGTGTAACATCCTAAGTCTTAAGACTTGAAGTTCAAGAAGTACAAAGTCTTCTTGAACTTCAGAAGACTTTGTAACATAACAACGCAACAGTAAAATTGATCATATTTTACAAGAATTGACTCAAAGTTCGGTGAATTTTCTTTTAAAAAACCATGGTGATTGTCATCATAGAGAAATAGAAAGTTTCATGACGGAAGTAATTGCTCGACAACGCAACATTGAGTGCATGGAAAGAGCGTGAATGAATGCAATACGAATCATCATCATCATCAAATAAATTTCTTTCGATCTCAATACATAACATGGCATGTTAGTTACCGAAAATTGAAAAACGAAGGATCTGGTGTGAAAGGGTGTTATTAAGCAATACTTTTGCAATTTCGAGAAAACCATGTTTAAAGATGTGAACTTGCATTGCTGTCTACTGGGATACTTCACACTTGCATCAATATCTTTGCAAATATTATTGTTTTGCTCAAAATTATGCGTTAGGAAGGCAGAATCGAGAAGTTGAGTGGAATAGCAGTGTAACTCAAAATAAATGTAGTTTTGAGAAAAAGGGCAAAAAAACTTCTGGCACCTTCAAATTTAAGATTACCAAAAATTCTTGTAAAATGTGTATTTATAGAAGAAAAATGAACAGGTTTTGCGAAAAAAAAAAATCTGTTAACTATAGTTGATAGGCCTCAAGTTACAGTGCTAATTAAAAAAAAAAAATACAATTACGCCGTTATTCCAAATATCGTGCTAATTTATAAATGCATTTACTCAGTTTTTCCAAACAGTATATTTTCCATTGTTTTGGAAGTGAAGCAACAACTAGCAAACAACTAGAAACTGAAGCGATAAAAAGAAAGAAATCACAAAAAAAAATTCAGATTTACAATAGTCGCGCTCCATATTCTTGCTCCAAAAATTCCGAAAGTGCAAATTATATGAAACCAACATTTTTATGCTATAGACTGGTCTAAAACGATTCAATATACGCATTTTTAAGGAATAACACGATGTACTGTATGTGGATCTATATCGGTTTTCCACCCAACAGCCTCAATTGTTCTAATTTTAAAATTAAATTCGAAAATTCAAAAACTACATTATTATGCATTCCACCCCTGGTGACACCTTGACACTAGGAAAGTAAATTAATTTTGAATAAAAAAGCTGTGATAGATCAGTATTTTTTTTAATCTTTGCTTTCTATTCAAACTGTGCAATTCTTTGAATTTACAAACTTCTATTTTGTTAAAAAAATTTTATGGATTTTTTCATAAAATCCCATACAGGATCCAATTTGCACCCAGAACTCAATAACAAATACGTCAACCGAGCTATTCAGTTAAATTCTAGAAACACTAATATTTTGCACAGGTTGTTTGTTTATCGTATTTCTGGTGTGATTGTATCCTAGCATTCAGCAAAATTAGTACTACCTGTTCTCGTATTAAAAACATTGATTAGCAGAAATGAATGTCTTTGTTTTCTAGATAAACTAGATCAGATAAGACAAATAGTAAGCTGTGCTATATTTTCAACATGCAACTCTCGGTTTACGAACGAGTTCCCTTGTGAAACGTTGTTTTGTTTGTTATACGTATTGTTCGTTATGCGTGTTTCTTGCATCCTGAGTGTATTTATTGTATACGTTAGCAGCCATTTCAAAACATTACAGCCGAGTACAAAACATCGAATGGTCAAATGCAGCGTTTTTCAGGTTCCACGAGACCCTTCTAGGAGATCCTCGAAAATTATTTTCATAATCAACATAATGCTTACTAAATACCATGTTGTTAATTTATTTTATTTTATTTTTATTTTACTGTATTTTAATTTCAAAATACAGTTCTTCATTCTCGTTTCAAAAAAGTCCACTTCGTTGTTTTGTAATGATAATGATTAGAATTCAAAAATATTTTATATAGTAAAACATATCTGCAATTAATTTTGAAAAATTTCAAAATTGATAAATGTGTTATTAAGTTTTTCTAACATGATGAAAAATATCGATAGATACAAATCTACCCTAACCTATATAGAATTATATTTCAAGAGGGCTGCCTCAAACTTTTACAAAAGTATCAAGTGATTCTCAGACAAAACGTTTGACAACTGCTGGTCAATGCAATGTACAGTGATGTCCCTAAGGTTGGTTGTCACTCAATGTGGCAACTCATCGTATCATCTTCACCCCCCATGATGCAATCTTGATCAGTGGCTATAAAAACGTTAATCTTGTTGAAGGGTCATCGCCTAACATGCATGCACATTAGAAAGTTTAAAAAAAAGAAGCAATATTGCCTATATCGTGACACCCGATATTTCTGCAAGTATGGTGCATTATTGAAGAAGTGAGTGAGAAAAAAAATTTTTTTTGACATTTAATTGAAGGGCCTGGTGTAAAACGGTGTTAAGTAACATTTTTGTCAAAAAATGATCTAGAGGCATTTTCGAATGTGTTAGGTGCAATGCTATCACCGTAACGCATACTTTTGAGCAAAACGGAAATATGTGCAAAGATATTAGTGCAAGAAGTGTGAAATAGCTCGTAGACAACAAGGCAAATTCAGATCATTAAATGCGATTTCCTTAAAATTGTTAAAATGTCACTTAACACCTATTTATACAAAGCCCTTCAATTGCATCACATGATTTGATCATCGATTTACCATGAAGTTAATTTAGTTCTTAAAGCACTGGTAAATACTTTAGCTTTCCTGTACAGCACAGCATTGTAGGCGCTTTCCTGCCGAGCATAGCACATTGCTACATTTTTTTTGAAGGCTTTCCAACATAACATAGCACAGCACCAAGCTACAGCTTTTGGAGGCTTTCCAACATAACATAGCACAGCACCAAGCTACATCTTTTGGAGGCTTTCCAATATAACACCGTGCATAGCTACAACTTTTCAAGGCTTTCCAGCATAACACCGCACATAACTACAGCTACTGGCAAATTCCAATTAGAATGTATAAAGTACTGTAGATACAATTTTACAGCATACAATTTTAGCCTTGTAGCTAAAATGATACAGTATATCAGTCAATTACAATGTTAAAAAACTTGTAACTGACTACAGGGATATTTTTATGAAAAATAATGAATTCCTGCTGAAACACTGCACAAACATTTCATAGACAAGTAATTTTGGTGTCACCCAGTGACATCACTGCAATACGTTATATCATAATGTATGGGTGCATTATGGTTTATACCTACCATGAAATTTAAATAAGAAAAAAAATAGGAATCAATATATATAATTGAAGGGCCTGATGTGAAAGGGTGTTTAGTAATATTTTTACAATGTCAAGAAAAACGAGTTTGAAAATCTGAACTTGCCTTGCTGTCTATGGGCTACTTCACACTAATATCTTTGCACCTATTTTGTTTCACTCAAAATTATGCGTTAGGAAGGTAGAATTGCACCTTGCAACACATTCGGAAATGCTTTAAGACAATTTTAAGAAAAATGTTACTTAACACTCTTTCACACGCGGCTCTTCAATTATGAACAACAATGATCCTGATAAAGGTATTTAAGAAAAACCCATAAAGCTAAAAGGTCATGGTTATGTCTATTTATACAGTGAAATATACCGTGAAACTTGCTTAATGTTCAAGGGACCATGAGATATCGACTTCTTAAGCAGAATCAAAATTTCTAACAACAAATTTCAAAAATCAATCAAATTTATCTAACACACACACACACACACAAACCTATGTGATATTCTTGATTTTATATTTATATTTATATTGGACTATTGAAAAACAAATAAATTTGTCTCACACAATAAGCCTTTTTAAAAAAGACAACAAATTTGTCACACAAAAATAAATCATTGTGTATGTTTACTAGACGTTTTCTAGTATACTGGGTGGGTATTTTTATAATATTAACGCAATTCAACAAACAGGACCTGAACATTGGGAAAATTTCAATTCAATGAATACGATTTAACAAAAACCGGAAGTTTTTATAGAAATGGTCACATGACTCGTACCAAAATGAATCGTTGTTTTGACAAATTCAACAGAAAGCTATATATTGAGAGAATAGGCTGTAAACATTTCAATATCACGAGAGAGTCTCAAAGAAGCAATCCAATAAGCAAAAATAAAAATAATTGAAAAATAACAATACCAAAACACTAGTGGTTAAAGAATTCAATATTTTATATTATTCCAAGTTATGATCAATGAAATTTATCATTTTCATGGATAAAAAAAGGTTACACCCTCTTCATTGATTTTAAGCTACAAACAAACTAGCTTAATCATCCAAAAGCCTTTCTGTTTAAAGTGGTTTTTTTTTGGTCTGTTATGTTAATAATGGTGAAACCATAAATTTCTAATGAACAAAAAACTTATAAATATTAAAAATACAGGCGGTCATCGAGTTGTGCAAAGTTTATGTACTGAAAACAGATCATGCAGGAGTTATGTTTCTACGTTTCGCTGTGCGCATAAATAAAAATCACATTTATCGAAATTTTCATGAAGTGGTGAAACTTCAGCGTTCGTTCACTTGCATACCCTGCCTCTGCACAAATTTATATACAGCAAACTTTCATATTCACCTGTATCAGCATCTAGGTGAGGATTCACTCATCACACATTACCACCTAAATCGAGGACCACTTGTACTCAAAAGATACAATCTTTATAATAAGGGAAAAAAACAAACGTTTTATATTGAGTAGGGGCACCAGCTTATCTTGTTCCAATATTAAAAAAAAAGTAGTATTCCCAAAATTTGGCCCATTTTAGATGACATTTAAAGGTTGCTTCCATAGTTTAAAAGATTGGTTTGAAACACAGGTAGCATCGTACACGATTTTTCAGATCTTGGTAACAACCCCCTAAATATTGTTCAAAACTAACCTAATTTTACCAACATTACCTTTTTCCACAATGGAAAAAAATTCAGAATGTGTCCCATTCATTGTTTAACTTATTAATAAGGACCACCTTAACCAACTTCTTTAAAAGGAAAAAGTTCTTAAAACAGACAATTTTCAAGCGGAGAATAAATCATCATGTAAAGCCAACAAAAATGTTCTATTATGTTTTTATAGAACTGTTTACATATAAAAATCATGAATGTTGTGATTCTGTATTTTTGATGTCATCATTCAAAAGCCAGTGGGGGGATTCTGTTGCAATTTTTCATGAACTATTTCTTGAAAAGTTGGTACCGTCGATATTTCAATGATTTCTTATGGAAACATCGTACTTCGGTTTAATAATAGCAATGCAAACAAAGCATGTGTATTTAGTATTATGCATATCAGTACCTTATGTACTATATTCCAAAATATACTGAAAAATGGTTTATTTATACAACTGACACTTCACATGTTGCTAATCAGAAGCTTTATTCCTATCTAAACAGTATATTTATTTAATGAAAATCAAATCATCATATAAAACAAAAGTGTCAAAAAAAGTATTGTCTTCAGTTGTCAACAAATATTGCAAGACATATGTCATGGTGCTTCAAAATTTTTACACCCAATCTTTTAAGATTTTCAAAAATCACCATCCACATCAATACTAATCGAAATTTTCTTAACTTGCCACGACCATGATGTATGCGTAATGCATTACAATCATGCCACTGTATACTTTGTGAATCATTGAACAGAAATTTTCATTGTTTATTGTGAAACAAGGAACTACATACAGTAAAATCCTCCACGATTCGATGAACCCCAAGTTGACAAGTTCCAGAAACAGACCAAAAAAATTAGCGAATTCAAAACTTGTGATGTAGGTAGCTATTTGGTTTGGAAAGAGCGTATCAACTCAAAACTTGTGAAAAGAGTTTGACAAAGATGGAACCATGTAGATATTGGTACATGTTTTTTTTCACTAGTTTGTGTTGCAGATTAATACTGGTATGAGTCGCAACACCCCTCCTCAATCAGTATTTATTTATTTATTAGGTTTCTTATACTTTTTTGTATTTTGTATTATTTAGTTAGGTGTCTGAAACTTGGAACAATCCACTTGGTGTAACGCCAAGCCTACCGCTTTTGCAAAGTGTTTTGAGTTTTTCAATTTAACGACAACAGGTGAGAACATTGGTAAGAATCGGTGCAGACTGTACTTATTGACAGTTATTCATAAATTACATGTATTTAACTTATTGCATCAGTGTTTTGATCACATTTTAAGTTAAGTTTTTGTTACATAAATCAATCAGGAATAAACCTATGTGTCTCGAACGACAAGACAACTGCCCATACAACCTACACAACTATATTTGTACAACAATACGACGCTCGAGATCAAATTGTATGCTCGAGATCAGAACGGCTCGACTTACGAACACACAACTGGAGATTCGTACAAAAATTCGAAGAAAATGTTGAGTTCGAAATCCGAAATAAACTCGAATTCCGAATCAAATGGTCGTTTAAAAAACACACAAAAACAAATGACACCAGTGACAAGTTTCACTCCAAAGAAAAATCAAGTGGTCGTGATGTTTCTGTTTCAGTAGGAAGCAGATGGAAGAAGGGTAATTCACCTCCAGTGAACAGTAATATTCCTACTACTATTATTATTATTGATTGATTTTTATGCAATATTTTTATGTAAATACTCTTATCAATAAACAAACATCCAATTGTTGAAATTAAATACACAGTACTATATCATTATTTCACCAATATGATCTTTTGAAATACAGTTAAAATTCGTCGACTTGAGTGTAAACCTGTTGAATCCATTTTAACAAATTTACAGGAAGAGCATAATAATAGTAAATAAAAGTACATGAATTATATAGGAAAAATGTTTTTCCATCACACGTTTACACTATGTTAGAAGTCAAATTGAGCTGAACTGGTTTTCTTAGTTGATGCAACATGTTTTTTCCTTTCGAATGATATGTTCTTAATCTTTAAATGAGCCAAAATAGAGTTACACTCTAAGCCGACAAAATGTTTTAACGTTTAATACTTTTTCATATTGGGAATTTTGGGAGGTCTGAAACGGATGAATTAATTTTATGTTATTTCTTATAAGGAAATTTAACTCGAAATCCGAACAACTAGAGAACCGAACCGAAACGTATCCTAGAACGGATTGTGTTCGGATCTCGAGGGTATTATAAAATCGAATTAGAAAGAAAATTCACGTATTTCCAATGTATAACTCCAGTACTGCAGTGCACTAGAACTGCTAGAAACGTACGTTATACGTGTTCCAAAAGTAAGTGGACTGGTTTTTTATTCAAATATTTATAAGACTCTCAAGGGAAGGTTCCAACATGTAGCTCGCACCCAGAGGAGTGATATATGTTTTCAAATACTCTGTCCTATAGTGAGTAATAATCACCTAAAACTTGCCTGCAGAAATCAAGTATACTATGTTTTAGATGTCCTTGAAACTTTTTTAAATAAAAATTTACAAAGGAGGGATTTACAAAGGGGGGAGTACACGAAACCTGAAATTTTACATGTTAAATCCCATATAAGAAAAGTCTAATAAAATATTTATTTTTTCTCGAGAAATAAGGTTTGACATTACTCATGGGATTTAACATGTAAAATTTCAGGTTTCATGTACTCCCCCCTTTGTGAATTTTTATTTAAAAAAATTTTCAAGACCACCTAAAACATAGTATACTTGATTTCTGCAGGCAAGTTTTAGGTGATTTTCACTCACTGTAGGACAAAGTATTTGAAAATATATATCACTCATCGGGGTGCGAGCTACATGTCGGAACCTTCTCTTGTCAGTGGAAATTACAAGTTATGTCATTCAAGGTACGTCCTTTTAAGAATTCACACAAGTGCTTCAAACGTTTTTCCCCACTGATCTTAGCAGTACCGAAAGTCATTTTCCGCAAGTGTGCTAAGTTCGTTGATTACAATTATTTGGATGTTTGCATCAATCCCATAATGGTTACCTTTTAACTTGAATTTCAACTTAAGGAACAGGTAGACATCGCAGGGTACTAGGTTTGGGCTGTAGGAAGGTTGTGAAAATGTGGAGATGTTTTGCTTATTAATTAAAAGCACCGCGTGAACAATCGCGTTATCGGTGTGCAGCACCCAATCATCTGCAATGTACTTTCGGACTTGTTGGAACCTTTTTAAAGTCGTTCTAAGATATCTTAGCAGGTTAAATGTCTTTCCTAAAGCTAAAAATTTTGTGCATAATTTCAAAACTGTCGAAAAACATGACAATCATCGTTTTCACCCTGGACTTGATCATGCTCATATATGGTTTGTTAGGACGAGGATTTGTTAGGACGAGGTTTGTTCTTGTGTGCCATTCGTCACTTGGCTACTACTTGGACTCAGGATTGTATTCCAACACTCATGTTTCGTCTCCTGTTATTACTTTGTCCAGTGATCTACCTTATCTAAAATTTCCACCTCTTCGTTAAGTCAAATTCCAAAGGGCCATCATTACGAGACTGTTGCAAAACATCCAAAAAATTGTAATTGACGAACTAAACACACTTAAGGAAAACGACTTGTGGTACTGCTACGATCAGTAAAATAAAAAGTCTAAACCATTGTGTGGCTTCACAAAAGATGTACCTTGAAGGACATAACTTGTAATTTCCGCTGAGTCTTATATATTTAAATAAAAAATCAGTCTACTTACTTTTGGGACACACCTCGTAGGTTTGTGCGAATTTCAGTTCCAACGCTTACATGGATTACTAACTTATTTACTAACTTATGATACTTACTCGGAACCAGGTCTGATAGGCACAACAGGGGTTTTGGATCTTGTTGACATAAATGATCCCATAGGACAAAAAGTTGCTTGTTATTTTTTTTTAGGTGACAAACGTGCTGCCGGTGATGATCTTACAAAGCGAAACGTAACACATGTTCACAGCTCAAACGTTGTTGCCCAATCCGTTTCCCACATTTCGTAAACATGTGCGCATCACGCTCATCGTCACGGCCAAGTGAAAGTCTCGAACCAAAGGCCAGTGGATCAAGTGGCATCGAGTAACATCATCATCGCTGAATAGTACATGATCCATGCCATGAATATATAAATGGGGGGAAAGATAAGAAAAAAAAAACCCCACCACCTATGTTCACTATACCCCGAGAATGTTAACCTTTCCTTTTCATCAATGGTGGAAACCCAGGCTTGGATACAGATAATACACTAACAAACGAATCCATGGAAACTAATCGATACGCTATACCAATTCAGTTGGCCAGGCAACTGGCCACAACTTTATGAACTGACCAACTCCTTCGCAGAACGAAAGGATATTAAGGCGCATGGTAGCTAACGTGTAACTGTGCCAATAACTGTGTCCATTGATTTGTAATAATAACGTTCATAAAAAGAAAAGACAACAATAGATGGCCTTATAAATTAATGAAGGTCCAGTGCCCATTTGTAGGCTAATTACAAAAGGAGTGTTCATTGAATAAAAGGCACTTTCTGAATAACATCACACAAATAACGTTGTTATAAGTATACGGTACTTTACATATGCAAAAAAAAAAGTACAGTAATAACCATAAATTAAATCTGATTTCTGATTATAATTTATAATGTATTTTTTTTTTATGTTTGCAAACAATTTATGGGCAATGTTTTCAATAACACATGAAACAAAAACCCTTGCAACATGCATTATCATTCATCATCATCATCATCTCCGGATGAAGTCATCGTTTGAGATAAATGACTGTATAATGCGCACTAATTCATCGACTCACACGTTTAATTGATTCCAAAGATTTGAAAATTCAAAATGCACGTATAAGTCAACTAATGGTGCTAAAATAGGACGGTGTTAGAAGTATAAGTTGGGCATCTTGAACAACAATTGATCTTTAGTGGCAAAGTTCTTTGAAGCTCATAAAACCAATTCTGTTCCAACAACTCAGTTAGTTGAAGTCTAGGGAAGGCATCGATTACAAGCTGACTATCATAGTGCCAATTACTGCAGTATGATTCATAAAAAATATGAATATACTTATGTATTGACCAGTTTCATGAAAAAACCCTACACGTATTACACAAACAACAAAAATTTCCTAGCACAACATAGACCTAGGAAGTATCCTAAGAAGTTCAATATTAAGCACACATAGAACTATACACCAGACCTTCCTGGAATCGACTGAAATCCCTACCAATGAGTATGAATCAAAAAAGCAAGAGCTCCAACAGGAAATTAAACCCATTTCCAACCATCACACATACAAAAAAAAATATAAACGATACGAACAATCAATCAAATGAACTTTCTTGACAGCTGTGGTTACAGCCCTGCACAGTGTTTCAGAGTCTAAATCACTTTCATTTCAATAAAAATCTGACCTAACCCGAGAAATTTATTACTCAGCTCTTGGAAAAATATATACCAGTTGCAATTGTTCCATGGCTAGCTTGATTCAAAAACATTTTGAAAATAAAAAAATAAAACACTTAAGCTCTAGTTTCTTGTACAAAACAGACTAAATAATCAAAGAACCTGGTGTAAAAGAGTGTTAAGTAACATTTTTGTTAAAAAATGCCCTAGAAGCATTTTCAAATGTGTTAGTTGCAATTCTACCTCTCTAATGCATAATTTTGAGCAAACCAACAATATGTGCAAAGCTATTGGTGCAAGAAGCGTGAAGTAGCCCATAGACATTAAGGCAAGTTAAGATCTTCAAGTGTGTTTTCCTCGAAATTGTACAATCGAAGGCTTGCCCGGAATAACGTTGTATGTTACAAAATTCAGTATTGAGATTATTATGGAAAAACGTGCCTCATATATGGGCCGAGCTAGTGCCACCAATAGACAAATTCATACCTATCTAAAACATACATTTTCTTAAGAAAACTGAAAAATATTTTGCTATAGATTGCTGGAATCCCATAGGATTTTTGTGATTTGAATTTTTCTGACTTTCCCGTTTGATCCTTTTAGCGGTTTAAACAAGCAATTTATCCATACAACGAGTACTTTTGTAAGCTCAAAAAAATGTGTGACGATTGGTCAGAGCCGGATCGTGGATTTTTTGCGCCCTGGACATATGATTCTTGAGCGCCCTTTTTTGTAACTTACTACTATATAAACTTGTATGTAACAGACCTGTATGTATTACATGTGGCAAATATTTCGTGATACATTTTAGATTTCGGTACACTTTAGCCGAGTGTTTCCCAATTATATTTAGCGACGAAACCCTTTATAATTTGTACAATAAAACAAACCCCTTTAATACTTGAAGTACCTAAAAATAAGGGCGAATTTTTTTTCTGGTTTAAGGTCAAGTATCTTTAAATTGATTTATTGATTTATATATTGTATAACCTATAACATTATGCTTAATTTTATAGTACAGTAGTGTTATT
>JAQIWH010000551.1:0-45843 GCA_034695005.1 Cryptops parisi | reverse complement strand
TTTAATTTACAGAAATGATTACAGTCTCTTACCTCCTCACTGAGTCGTAGCGAAGCGAGTAATCCACAATGGCCGACGTCACAACTGTTTCAATGCTAAATGACTCCTAGTGAAATGGCCAGATATAATATGCCATGGTTATACAAATTGATACGAGTTATCGTAATAACTACAAGTGAAGTAATAAATTATAGTAATAGTAACTTATACGGTATTAAATAATTTATTATAGTACTAGTAATTTAGCCATTTTAATTAAGTAATAGTACAGTTGATTAAAATATTATTTAATTAAACAGTATTGATTAGTTATTGATATTGTATACCTAATAACTTTATAGATGTCTTCGATTCATGCTTGTCCCGTATACGAGATGTCTCTATTATTTGGCAAAGAAGTTTTTTAAACAAAAGAAATATCTTGCAACATACAATATATCAAACTCGATCTTAGACTATTCGCCATATACAAATTTTAATTGGGAAGAGGAGGGAGAGCACCAGATTTTTGTGATAGCATGCTCAATATTGATTTGACAAATGTTTATATGAAACGAATTGTAGAAAAGGAAATTCAAAAAGTTTTCTTTTATCAAATAGATTGATAAGATCATTATTAATCGCAATATTTTAGTAGATGAGTAGAGATAAAATCTTATAATTTTGATGTTTTAGTTGTTTATTTTACACTTATTTAATATTCTTGTTGTAAAATTAAATTATATAATACTGATATAATCAGTTTAGCTTTATTATTTTACTTAAAATAATCAATTTATCTTTTAATTATGCACCGTGTAAGTAAAAAGAAATCAAATTAATGAATTAAAAAAATTAATTTTTTTACAGTTTTGTTCTGTAAATTTAAACGTAAATACTAATTAACTCTGATAGTAAAAATTTCAACTAATTATGTGAAATTTCATTAGTTCATACAAAAAGTTCAAAAGGTTTTTTCAACACAATTGTAAATTATTAACTAAGTTTAAATAAATTAAATTATACATAAAATATTTAAAACTACATACAGTACTAAAATACATAAATAAAAATTAATGTAAAATTTACCATAATAAAATTAGTGCATTACGGATTTACAGATTAATTTACACGATTAATGTGTCACTGGCATATGAACTATAAAAAGTTTAACGTCATGAAATATTAGCCTACTTGACGTTATTATTGATTTCTTAACTTAACTACAAAAAAATAAATAAAAGTTGAGAAAAATTCCAATCAAATTGCCTACTCCGACGTTTCCACCATTCTTCATGTTTTTTTGTGCGATTTAATACTGAGAAAAGGAGGCGGAAAAGTAGATGGAAGACAAAAATGTTGACTTGCCAGCTTGAAAATTAATATTTTCCTGGTTCTCAATAAAGCTTTCTATTGCTTGGCATATTTCAAGCCACGACTTGGAACAAGAACTTTTTCATCCCCCCGTCGTCGTTGCGACAACGCCAACTCCGACGACATTGATTTTATTTTTTCTCTCTTACTTTTAGCAAAAGTTCGACAAAAGGTATTTGGATTGTATTCCAGCTTTCATCGCCAAAGGCATTCAATCTGTCGATTGCAATTGAGCAGCAGGTGCAGCCAAGCTGCTGCAGCCATTTGCCAGGCGAAAATTGGATTTAATCCATTCCACTTCTTACAAATGTCCTCACAGTAAGAAGTGTATAAAGTTTTTCATGATAAAGATGTGCTTGGCACTATACTCACTGTGAAAAAGTATTATGTGTTTTTTTTTAAATAAGATGAAAGAAATCGCTCCAAATCCAAAGATATTTTCTTGTCTCATTTTCTACTTCTCTTCTCGAGATTATTTACAATCGATGCGATCGAAAGTCCAATAGCAAAGAGTCAAACAAAATCTTGCACTACTACTACTATTTTACTACTACTACTAGTGGTAGTAGTATTAGTACGACAAGCACTCGCACATACCCTTGTTTGAAAATGCATTTAAATCTGCTGGAAGTGAGAAAAGATATTAAATTCCACTCGAAATGCTTGAATATTGAAATGTGAAAGACTCATGTTACGAGAGATTCAAAGAGTCCTTTATGGCTGCTCTTAAAATTATTATGAATCGGGTCGAATTCTTTTATTGTAGTTGTTAAAGAAGAAGAGAAAACGAAATTGAAGTTTTCAGAATTCCTCTGTCTTTTATTCTTAATTTCATAGAGAACAGTCTTTTTTTTTCTCTTTTTTAAATTCTTGTTAAAAGAATGAATAAATTACAGTTTTTAAGTTTAATCTAAGCAACTGGATTCATTGTTTATGTTTGGAATGTTCTTAGCATATTTAATTACATTATTTTACTTAATAATAATGGCGAAAATTATTTTATCTTATCACAAACGATTAGAAGTTTTTTGTTAACAATTTAGACTTCCCTACCCAAAAATACATAATAAAAAAACCTCCAAAGTGTAACAAAACAGAAAACATATTCTACTTTAGACCAACTGACCGGATTGCTCAAAGTTGAATAAAAATCGACGTTTTGTCCCCTTTTTGTGAAATTACCTGGAGGCTTGTTCACGGTAAAT
This sequence comes from Cryptops parisi, assembly GCA_034695005.1. Taxonomy (NCBI): domain Eukaryota; kingdom Metazoa; phylum Arthropoda; class Chilopoda; order Scolopendromorpha; family Cryptopidae; genus Cryptops; species Cryptops parisi. The sequence goes on along the minus strand of JAQIWH010000551.1, from coordinate 43,285 downwards.
GAATACAAAAACTAGACAAGACACGGAAGGAGCAGGAATCTTTGATAGGTTTTGCAATCAGGCTGAGGTTGAATTCATTGTTGGTTTGTTTAGTCTTTTCTGTTTGTGTTTTGTCTTGCTTTTGTATTAAAAAAAATGTAAACAAGTCCTTAGGTAATTTCACAAAAAAGGGGGCGGAACGTCGGTTTTCATTCATCTTTGAGCTACCCGGTCAGTTGGTCTAAGGTAGGACATTTTTCTTTTTTGTTCCTCTTTGGAGGTTAACTATTAGTTAACCGTTAACTAATCACTAGCAAATGCCGAGGGTTTATCGTGATTATAATGATATTTTCGGCTGCTTTGCTATAAAATTTATCGCTTATTCTTGTTTCAAATTTACATAGTGAACCAGCGAATTTTTAAACAAAAAATCCGTGATAAAAAATTTGTATTTTGTATTATATACAGTATAAGGATGACGAAGTGTGATAAAAGAAGTATGATATTATAATCCAATTTTGATAAAGGATTGCCGCTAGCATTTTGGCACAATCCAAAATCTGGTTCAAATTTGAAATCTTCTCTGTATGTAAAGTTGTTGCATCGATAATGTTTGATTTAGACATGTACATACAGAAATAAACTTAATCTATACACATACACAAAATCGTACGTGAGTTTGTAAATTCCCAGGTTAAGTGGTGAATAGAAAGTGATTTTTTTTTATACGACTAAAAAAGTTGTTATATTAACAGAACAGTCAGAGTGAGCTAGTGAACAAGCTAGAAGATTTGTCTATGTGAGCATCACGAAAACAACGGTTGGTCAAAATTTCACTAAACTTGGTAATGTCTATTTAACTTAAAACGAAAATAACCCATGTCAAGCTCAGCTAATGATGTTATAGTGATACGTGTACTATGTGAAGAAAATGTAAATTTTTTACCTGGTCAATGAGTACATTTAGTAAGTTCTAATTGAGGAGTTAGGTGGAAAAATGGCGTAAATCCGCATACGTCGTTACTCCTTAAAATCCATATATATTGAATCATTTTAGACCAGTCTATAGCATAAAGACATTGGGTTGCATATGATTGGTAATTTTTAGACTTTTTGAAGCAAGAATATGGAACATAACTTATTGTAAATCTGAAAGTTTTTATGATTTCTTTCTTTATATTGCTTCACTTCCTAATTGTTTAACTTGCTTGCCGTTAAACTTCAAAAACAATGGAAGAGATACTGATCATTGAAAAACCGACATTAATGCAATTATAAATTAGCACAATATTTGAAATAACGGCGTAATTGCATTTTTAGCTTGTAACTTGAGGCCTGTCAACTGATATCAACAGATTTTTGTTTGCAAAAGTTGATCATTTTGCTTCTATAAACATACAGTTGACAAGAATTTTTTTTTAATCTTAAATTTTAAAGTGCCAGAAGTTTTTCTCAAATCTACAACTTTTGAGTTACGCCGTTATTCTACCAAACTTCTTACGTACAAGTATGATAAATAGTATCGGAATTTGTCCAACAGCAAAAGCTATGACACAAGCAATAAAAACGATTATCGTTGAAATAGAGAGTATGTGTCACGTGGAGATAATAGTTTAGACAACGTATTAATTACGTTATGCGTTTATGAATTGATGGTGGTCATCAAAATTCCGGTCTAGGAGAGAGATGACAAGTGTTTTCAATGGACTGAACGCACGACAAACAAGAGTGTTTAGTACCAAGAGTTCAGTCGGTTTGATGGTCAGTAAATCCAACATTGTTTGCGTTCAGCAGGGTCAGAAGCCCGGTTTATACTTGGTGCGCAGTTTTAGTGTAGGCTACCAGCACCCTACCGCAGTACAAGTAGCAGTTGACAAGCTCGTGCTCAGGTGGTGGCACGAACTCGATTGGCCGTGAGTGGAGGCTAATCTTCACCATCCGGCCAACAACGAAATGGCTGTAATCGCATTTGGCACCAACAACATGCACTGCTAGCGCTTGATACGCGTGCAATCACCAGTTAACGTTCCCCGCTTCTCAAACTGCATTTAAATAATTGATTGAGCACCATGCTTCAATCGGTTCGAACTGCTTTCGACTTCCCCCCCCCTTTCTTCACCACCCCTCCCCCTTAAAACCTGGGTGGCGATTAAAACCACTATAGTAATTGTGATATAGCCTCGTCTCGGCTTTTAAGAGGAGTTCATTCGGTCGGTTGGGAAAACATATCAGGTTTTAAATTATTCCACAGCTTTTCCTCCTTTTACTACTACTAGCATCATGCTAATAAGTCAACAACACGTTGAAGTTTTCGTTTGATGCAACTGACGCTTGTCCTTTAAGCAGCAGTCTGTGCACGTTGTGGTTAGAAAATGTCTTCCTCCCCGAGAGACTTCCACAGAAAACGTTTGTCAACATTTCACTAATTAGGATGCTAGTGGAATTGGAAGATTGTTTCTAGTTATAACGCTGAGTAGTGAATCTGAAAGGGTTTTAATTACCTTGCTAATTTGGTAACACTTAGGTCCCTATATCCAGAATTTTGGTAAACAAAAACTGAACATAAAAATATATCAAAGAGAAATGCAATTCCGCCCCAAGCCGGTAATCTTTGCAGCAGGTATATAATTTTGACTATAAAACAAAGATTGATTCGATCCCAGGCTTGGACAAAAAAAATTTCAAACCTTGTTTTCTATTAAAAAATAAAACTATATCAAATTTGATTATAATAAATTAAAACGTTTAACACCTTTAGTTTTGACTCGGTGATTATGCAATATATACGCTTTATACTTGTACTGTATTAGCTTTACTTGTGAGTGAGCGAGTTAGCTGGGGATTGTACGTACTGCCATCTACAGGTGTTTATGATAATATACTGTAAAAATTTAAATTAAATATTTTAAATAAAATAAAATGATATATAAGTACTTAATTATACATCAATATACATTCAATAGCACAATGTATCAAAAAATGCATAACGTGAGAATCGTATAAATCTAAACCCGCATAAGTCCAATGTAACAAAAATCGCACAAATCGAATCGAAAATTGCAGAAATCAAAAATGGAATCACTCAAAGCTCGCATAAATCGAATATCAAATTTCTCAAAGATCGCATGAATCTCAATTCGCATAAAGCGAAACTATATAAAGCGTATTCTTGTACAAAAATTTAATGTACTTTTTAACTTTATATGGTTTCATAGCCTAAACGTTAAACTATTAAAACTGTTAGATTCAACATTCATTTCATATCAAAGTATCTAGCAAACAGAGATTAGCTAAATCCGTCGTAATCTAGTTTATACTTTATAGTAGTCACCTAATAGAAAGCTGTAATACAAATACTTTATTACTTTCAAATTTGCAGTATAACCCGAAATTGCATTTTTCGATATTAAGTTTTTTTCTCGCAAATCCGGTTCAGAGTTTGAGTTTCTTTTTAATGGAGGTGATATGTGTTTTATCTCGATATTTATCGACGTGCGAGAAAAGGGCGGTTTTTAAACACTAAGCCCCAAAAGTTGACATTAGCCTCTACGAAAAGGGACTTAAATAAATAAAACGTAAAAAAAAAGCAACCTTGTCATGTGCGCCATATTTTAAGAAAGACTTCTAAAACCACGATAAAAAGGTGATAACGTTGCTAGTTTTTGTGTTTTTTCTTCTTCTTTTCAGCGAAAAGAAAAAATTGGGTGTACTACTTGAGTTAAAGTACAACTTAAGAAAAAAATATAAAGATGGAAGATCGATGAAAGCGGTCGGAAATGTTAATTTCCGTGGACGTATGGCATGCCACATTACCTACCTTGAGGGTGGCTGTTTTATTGGTGCTGAACGGGAGTTTATGCCGTTTTCTGTGCATTATGTCTCATCAGCAGTGCAATAAGAGCGCTTCAGCCAAAGTCGTCGCAAGACACACGGCCCCCGAGGCATTCTAAGATTACCGTAATCTAGCTGAAATTACAACTTTCAATATGCGCTCTATTGGATCTCCATTTTCTCGCAGTAAAATGAACGCGCTAAAAGGGACCTCGCAATTGGCTATGAAGAGTCGTTAATAAAGTTTTGTTGTGTTCTTATTCTAATTTTCTTTTTTTTTGTGATGGAAGGACTTCTCTAAAAATTAAATTGGCTAAATGTATCTCAAAGGAATTATAAAATATTTTTTTATATATTATTGGTTTATAGGCTTGAAAAAAAATTATAGAAAAATAATTTGTATATTTTATTATTACTCGTAGAATTTATCCAAAACGTGAAATGGAGTTTAATACAAGTTTTGGGATTTAGAAAATGTTTTAGTAATATACCAATTTTATAAAATTTTATATAACTATTTGTGTTAATATAGTTACATATATGAATGTCTACTTCTACTTTTTAATAAGCACCTAAAACGTTGAATTATCACATTGTTTATACAATGTGATAATTTAGTAAAAGTTTTAGTATACAAACATTATATAAAATTTTGTCTGAACAGCTATGATTAATTTTTAATAAGACAAAAGCGATAATAAATCAAAATAGTCAAAACCACATTGATAGGTTCAAAGCAAGCGAACTAAATAAAAGTTAAAGTACACTTGTTTAATACAGTGTGTGTATACACTATACAAGGTGACTTAAAAACACGGTTATATGGAAATATTTGCAAGGCTATTACAGTGGAATCCGGTTATTATAATCACAGATAATGTTATTTGTCGGCTATTGTTACCAAGACACTGTTTAATGTTTTATATCCATTGTTTTATTATCAGTCGGCTATTGTTATTGAAAAAAAGGTACCAACCCCAAAGTGATCACAATAACCCGATTCCACTGTATAATGAAAATGTTAAACTAAACACTTTGTTAAAGATATTTACAATGATAGTATTTGCACTTGCCTTGAAATGAAATCTCAAGATTATCACATTGAAAATCCTGAGTTGTAATTACCCCTTAAAAGCTTCCGCGTATACCACCAGTGTAGTGCAGGGTGATGAATACCCTACGGACTACACTGCATTACACAACAGCTCTACTGAAAACTTTTAGATTCTCTGTTGTTTCCATTTTTATTTCAGCAGGATGGTTGGAAATAAATGAAATAACACTAAATTATGACAAAATAAACCTTGGCTACAACTTGCAAGATATGGTGATGGTTTCAGAACATCAAAACGTTGACTGCATTTTTTGAATTGCAACTTTGAAATCTGAAGTCTTTTCAGTATCTATCTTCTATTTCAACAAATGACTTGGTACTTACGACTCTATGGGTTTTCAATTTAACAATGTGATAATTTTAAAATTTTAATTCAAGGTTATTAGATATACCACCATTTTAATGGTAGTATTAAATTTCAAACTCTCAATCTCAAATTCCTTAACTCTCAAACTACATAAGTGCTGTTAAATCTCTCATAATTTTCACTATAGTATTGTTTCGAGTATTTATTTCACTCTGTATGTACAGTATACACTACGACTACAGTATACGTACACACACAAACACACTAAGATTTGAAAGTTATAGCTCACTTAAACACAATTCAGTATACTTAAGCCGAGCGTAAACGTGAAACACTTAACGTACAACAGAATGACGGTAAGTGTAACCAAGAAACGTAAACATAAACATCAAAGATGTGAACATAAGTTCAGGTTTAGAAAGCACGTTTTAAAAGTAAAGCAGCAAACATAAACTAAGCGTAACCACGGTTATTGAAGATGAGAAATTAATATTGCGAAACATGCTGTATGTAGTTCTGTGAAAATAACATGGACGTTGTTGTCTACGAATGTTCTTAATAAATTTTGTTTGTTTTTATTTTTTTATCATTTGTCATTGAATACTCATAATTAATTGTTTATAATATTAATATCAAGTCGTTGTATACTTTTTTATAGGCTTCACATTATCTTCATTTGTGAGTGAGTGAGCAGCTGGAATTAAACTTATACTGGCATCTAAAGAAGTTTGTGTCCGATGGACAAAAAATCGCATAAAGTGAAAATTGCATTAATCTAAAACTGCATAAATCCAATGTAACAAATATCGCACAAATCGATAATAAATTGCAGAAATTAAAAACAATTACTCGAAACTTGCATAAATAAAATATCACATTACTCAAATACCACATCTAGAGTCGCATAAATCAAAATTTTATTTTATTATTCTTCGTCCTATAAGGACACAAACGCGTACATACATAACACAACGTTCAGATAGTAATAAGTTAACAATACTATAGAATATGTATAACAAAAGAAAAGAATTAAGTATGTAGTAGCCTACATGATTAAAAAGTTGTTTTTTGAAGTGTAACATAAAACAAAACACTTGTGGTGGTGACAGAGAAGACTTAGTTTTTTTTAGAGGAAACAGTAGTTCATTTCACATGCAAGTTGAGTTATATATAAGGATAAAATGCGCGGTAAGGTTTAGGTATTTTTGTTTTGAAGATAAATTTTTACTGTTGAGTTTGGCGACTATTTAATGTATTGATTAATTGTTGTTTCATGAAAAAAATAAGCTTCATGACGCATTCAAATTCGCGTAAATTGAAATTTGCAGAAATCAAAAATAGAATTACTCAAAATTCGTATAAAACAAAACTATATTATAAAGCGTATCTTTAAAAAGCATTTTTATTGTTCTTGTTATAAATAAAAATTCGTAACAATGCGTACTTTATCTAATGTTTATCAAGGTTTGAATTACAAAAGTTCATGTCTACAAATTAGATTCATGGTCATTGTTTTACGTATTGCTCACATTATGTTCGTTAGTTTTTGTACATTCCACCTATTGCTCCCATGTTAATTTTTCACTAGCGTTTCACTACGATTAGGACAAAGGAAAAAAAAACAACTATCGCCAACTGTGTTGGAGTGTAAATCCTAGTTCATTGGTTTCTGAAACAGCACGTGACGCATGTTGCAGGTTACGATTTATGATTGTGGGAAGAATCTTTTCGCGCAATAATAACCTCTGTGAATAGGGTGGTTTATAGGTTGTCGGAGGGGCAAAGAAGTCATAATTTTTCATCTCTGGTGTAAATCACATTTCCCAGCTGTGTCAACGTCTAACCTTAAGTAAACTCGCACCCTGAATGGGAACAGAAAAGAGGCCTCACTTCCCAATGGGAACCGATAAGTACATATAAAAATAAGAAACATTTTTCTTTTGATGTCTAGCATTTTTTTTTGCGAGCATTCATGCGTGACATTGCTACTCTGCAAACTTAAAAAGTTGCTAGTAGGTCCGCGCTTTGAGAATTTCATGCTATTTAAAAATGGAAAATGTTTATTTTCTAGGGGGATTTGTTTGAGTTTAGTTTTTCGGTAAGTTTTTTTTTCAAGTTGAATTTGTTTGTTTTTTTTTCTCAGTAATTCGGAGATTAAGCGAGAACAACTGTTATAACGGTTTCATCTTAACATGTTTATGCAAGAAAGTGGTTTTGTGGCGAAATAGGTTTTTCTTCTTTCTTTTTGTTTTGGTAGGATCGTGTCTTAAAGGTGTGCTGTTTTGGACATAACTATGTCGTTTTTCCATCATCTCGATTACTCTGTTCCTAATTAGCTCGTTTCGTGAGCAATTAGAGTAGGTGTGCCCCGTTGTTCAGCTGTTACCTGTTTTTCTCTTTCCAAGATAATTACACTGCAATACACTGTGCGTCGATATGTCTGAACCTCCCTTCGTAGCTTTTAATTAGTAGAATAAGTGATATGAAGATCTAATCAATTGTTGCTTCAACATTTACTTAAAGATAAACTGACTCTTATTATCTAACACGAACATTCAGTAGTAACGTTAACATAAAATTTATGCTGTGATTTAATATTAAAGTTATAATGCCAAAGTGTATATCATGTGAGCGTTAACATTATAAGTTGTCTCATATACAATGTATTATAAGTGAAAAGAGCAATTGCGAATAGCATTATGCATGTAATATCATCTGTAAAATAGCTATACCATATATATATATAGGCTGTCCGAAAGAGAACTCCGGACAAAAAAAATTAATGTTTATAAGATGAGATGTGTGGTAGCATAGATTATTAAAGTAAAATGTCACTTAATTACGTGTTAATGTAACCTAATGTGTTAACAATTTAAAACCTCGTAGACGATCAAAACAGAATTTACCTCAGACCACACTCTGGTAAGCATATTCATAGAAATTGATTTTGTCGCTGTTGTTTTTAAATGGCGTTGAAATTTTTTGGGTGAACCCATTACTGCAGCATTGCAAGTTGTATTATATAGTATGTCAATACTGTATCTGTTTGGCAGCTATTGTACTAAATAGCTAGCAAGTATGCTACCTTTAATAGTGGTTTACACTATCAAATGTAGTTCAAATAAAAAACAAGTGGAAATATTCGAAAGGCTATTAATTGAAGGCTATTAATTGTTGTAAAAAGATGTTAATGTAACATTTTTGCAATTTCGAGGAAAACTCATTTAAAGGTTTCAACTTGCTTTGCTGCCTACGGAGCTACTTCACACTTCTTGAATTAATATCTTTGCGCATATTCTTTGTTTTGCTCAAACTTATGCTTTAGGTGAAACGGCACCTAACACATTCGAAAATGTTTTTAGGTCATTTTGACAAAAAATGCTGTTTACTCTTTTACACCAGGCCGTTCAATTATAATAAAAATATTGAGTTTGTGATATAATAGCATTTTGATAAGGCTTTTTACAATGGTAGTATTTCCACTGATATTTGTCATTTACAAGTTCGGAGTTCTTTATCGGACACCCTGTATTAATACAGGCGGCTTCTTTTGTTTTAAAACAAGAATTGCCTTGCTACATTCGTTCATATGCTCAAATTTCAGAACACAATTCTAAAAAACATTTCATGCGTTTCGACAAAAAATGAAAAAAATAACATATAAATTGGTGCTTCTTTGATTTATGTAAAAAAACTAAAGACTTTTTTGTTTATTTGTTTTGTTGTTTTGCTTTAAATGTATGTTTGCTTGTTTATTCTGATGTTTTTATGATTTTCTATTGTTTTGTTGTCTCTTTTTTTGTTAATTTTGGTTTCCTTGAACTGTTTAATGATGAAATAAAATAAACAAAATGAATAAATATGCGTTTTGTACTTTGAACAAGACAGTAATTTCATACATTTGTAAATTAGAACAAAATTATTTAATTTCTAAAAAATAAAACATTATTTGTATTTTTTTTTGCGCAAACTTGTTTGCAGTAGGTATTTATTTACTGAAACTGTTTATGGCATGGTTTCTAGTAGTTAACTCAATGTAAAAAAATGCTCAATAAAAGTGTTTGCACACAAAAGTTTTGTACTTCGTGTACGATAAATAGAATTTGGTCGACGTTGAACAGTTTTTGGTAAGGTACTAATGTTAGCACATATATCCGTTGCTTGTGACATTCAATTACTTGCAAAGTGAACCTTTTCCACAAACTTGGTGGCTATAAATTTACAAGAGTTTTAGTTTTGCCAGTGCAACACCACTCTTCTACTCGTATAACAGGTTATTCGCTTCGTCGACCAAAATTGCAGTTGAGTTTTAATTACATTTACCAAATGCTATTAACCGGAAAGCAAGCGAATCGTTCAGGAAAATTATACTCTGGTTGAAACTTTTTCCAAACTTTTTGGAATAAATTGGGTTGGGGCTCACCAGGTAATTCGAGACGACTTAATAATATCATATTGCATTCTAACTAGTAGATAAATTATTTATATGGCAGTAATACACTTAAAATAGAGTAAACATTTTTGCAGTTTTGTTTAGAATGTACAAACATCAATTAAATTTTTATTGAGTATGGTAATAAATAATGAAATTTTATGATAACGACTTTAAACATTTTCATTAAAAAACCATAGGTTTAAAATGCCAAAATCCATAGTTTGAAATGTAATGCAATTTACGTTGGAGTAATAATATATTTTAGTCTAACTAGTGGATATATTATTTATATGGCAGTACTTATATTTAAACAAAGTAAAATTCTTTGTTTATCATGTAAGCTTACAATCAATTAGTTTTTTTTAATAATTACAGTAATAAATAATAAAATAACTTCATCATAATCTCAATTTTTCAAAATAATCTCATTTTCGAAATTAAAAATCATAGGTTAATTTAGTTTACATTAGGGTTACATCAACGATAAAAATCCATTAGATAATAGTTAGTGATTAAAATACATGTAGACTAGTTATATATGCATTATTGTTTTTCTGTTTTTATTTAAGAAACAAAAGTGGAACAGATTATGACGTTGTTGAAATTAGAAACACTCGTTAAGCCATCAACGCATTAATAATTACCCCTCATCAACCATTAATTACAATTCTACACTCTCCGTATCCATAATTCAAAGCGTGTGTTATAAACAAACAAAGCACCGACCTACGTGTTAGCCTATCCGAAACGGTTGTGTGTGGAAATAGGGGGGTGGGGGATAGGGGGTATTATATTACATTGTGTAGAAGGGGAAAAGGTGGAAATTTTGAAATTTTGAGAAGGCCCAGCGCTTCCATTCATTGGCGAGTGGCATCGTTCATCCAGTGCCTCAAAGGGACCTTAGGCGTCTACAACATCTGCCACGAGTTGGTGGGGAGCTATATTTTATTCAGTTCATGCATCAACGTACAGTGATAGTGCTAGTGGTTGGTAGTATAGGAAAAGTAAGGCATTATTGATTTTCAGATCAGGATGCGACCGTGGCCAGAATTCATGGCGCACTCGTTTATTTGCCGCCTTTCATTCCTCGCATCATTTTCGCACTGACGTTAATCGCGGATGTCCTGACTGAGCATTTCCATTTCATAATTCATGATCCTAGTAGACGTAATGCTTTTTATATGCGTATCTTTCTTTTTTTCTTCTTTTTTTTCACTTTTTTTTCACTGACCGACGTTTCTTAAAATGGATGTTTCGAAAGCATTCGAGAAAATGAAAGTTGGGTCTTTTCTTTTGTGGTTCTGAAAAAGTCTTCAAAATTTTAATTTATCGGAACATCAAATAGTCAGAACAAGTTTATATTGTATTATATGAAGGCTTTAGATTGCAGCTTTGCGGTATATATTTTTAAAAATTCTTTATTTTCGTTTGAGATGTTATTTTCTACAGTGACAGCAGTGTTTATTACACGCATTCATCTTTCTCTTCGTTAACAATCATTGCAACGAAATGTGACACACTATTCATGTTCGTTTTTTATAGTGTTGTAGCCGTAAACATGACACGTTGAAAATAAATAATTACACTTTTATTATATTTTTCACTGAGTGTGTAACTTGTATTGAAATGTAAGTTTACATGAGAAAAAAAATCAAATTTAGTGCTGACCAAAATTTATGACTGGAAATGAAAATTTTTTTCAAGGTTTGTAATGCGATGTAAACCTCACAATAATTGTAGTTTACATGACTAACGAAAAAAACCTTAAAGTTAATGGAAAATTGAAAAAGAAAGTTTTTTTTTTCAGACGATTATCAGAGATGTTGATATACAGTATCTATATAAAATAAACAAATTAATTTTAAATACAGATTTTGAAACATTTTGATTTTTAAAAGCAAACGCTTACAATCGCGTTAGTGTTACTTCATAATTAATGTAGAGACTTTTGTCAAAAATTTTCCCTTAGTTTTCTCTGTTTCTTCCCTCAGTTTTGTCGAAATTTTAATCTAGCGCATTATACGGATCCTGATTAATGAATGAATGACCCAGTTGTTTTAAGTCGACGTATCGTAATAAACTAACTTTTAGGACATCGTATGTATAGAATAATTTAAATTTATTAATATTTAAAATTTAAAACAGTGAACATTGGCATTATAGCTCATTATTCCTCAACATCTACCATCCAACTTCCTAAGTCTAACGGCTTTCCAATAAATTTATTAATGATTTTTTAGGTCAGAATTGTAATTTATAAACTAGTCTTGAAAGTCATCAAAAATGTTAAAAAAATATGTTTAAAAATTGAAGGCTTCAGTGAAGTAACCGGTCAGATCCACTTTTTTTTTTATGGTATCGATAAAAAGCTGTTTTCAACAGTAAAATACTGTATGCAAAATGTGTCAAATTAATTATTTAGATATTTACATAACACTTTTTTAATACATTAAAAATACTTGCCATTAGTCAAAAATACTTGCCTGGTAATACAGAGCTGGCGGATAGCTATGAAGCTAACTTGCCGTATGCACATAACCGAAGTATCAGATTGGCCTATTTCTTGCACCAAACGACGCAGAATTCTGAAACAATTAACTTATACTTATTGAAAAATAAAATTCAAAAAATAAAATTTGGCACAAAAAAAGTGGAGCTGACTGGTTACTGGCCCCAATTATACTGTAGGCCCTACTTATTAATGAACGAACATTACCACTGAATTTTTCAGTCTTACAGTTACTTCACATTTTTAGTCCAATGAAATAAACAGTCGTTTCAAAAGTTAAAAGTTATTTTAAAATGAAATTATATCTTGATAAACTCTAAACGATACTCAGTTATAGTATGATCAACTAGTGAGATGAAAGTATAGGGATTATCTTCTATCCCAGTTATGTGGTTTCTCCAACGAACATCGCACGATTTTTCACATTCCGAGGAAGATTGACCAAACTACTGTAATTTTCTTTGAAACAAAATTAAGCTTCGTTTTGTTTCACTTGTTGCCATAGCCACCATATGAGATTTCTTCTAGAATGTTAGGAAAATGTTTGTTTCGGCTTTTGCTTAACAATCCGCATGATCTCTTTAACAACTCAAAAGCGTAGAAATTGCAAACAGGCGCTTATCTGTTACCATAGCCACCAATGCTTCATACAGATCACGGGCGGATTTAGAATGGGGGTAGAGTTTACTTCCCCCTCCCCCGAACTTAGTTCATTGACGTGGTTAATGCTGTATGGATGTTTCATAAAAGAAAGGTAAAATGGCTAAATTGTGCGTTGTTTTGGATTCAAACACTCAGTTATTTAGAGCTTTGTCACAAAGAAAATATAATTTTTAGACATATTCGTCATGAAATTTTAGGTGACCTCCCCCCCAGAAATCGGTTGTAAATTCGCCGCTGATACAGATAGAAGAACAAAATCATGTGTTTTAATTTTTACAAGGTAAACCGTGTTATAGCACTTGACGATATTGTTTTCTTTGTTTACACTCATGTTGTTATTCTTTATTATGTGCTAAGCGTGTTTATAATTGTTGTCTTGGGAACATTTTTTCATGGACAGAGAAATAAAGAGACACTTGCCTTTAATACAGTTTAATTTTGATTTTAATTAAGCATTTCTGTCATAAGTTAATTATGAATCGACTTATTATAGAGTGAAAATACTACTACTATACAGTGTTTTGTTACATTTTTTAATTAATTCATACAGCTTTAATAATGTGTTAAGCAATTTATTGAACTATTCTCTAGTGTGTATCCAACTAAATTATAATTAATAACATTTTGTTGCGATGTGGTTTACAGTGTTTTTAATTTTTCTTACTTATAGGTCAATGTATCCATGTTGGAAATTCGGGATAAACCACATCTCGCAAACAGCACACGAATGTCACGGAGCTTATTAAGGGAAAAACTTCGCGAAATTCACGGTAGGATGTGCTTGTTAATTCGAGACGTGTATATAAATTGGTACGTGCAAATTATATTTGCATGTTAATTGAACGGTGTTTGTTGCAAAACTCGTATCGCACCACCAGAAATCGCTGGTCGAAAACCGTAGCTTGGGCTCTAAATTCGAAAACTGTCAACGAAATTATGCCTTGGCATCCAAGATTAAGTGTTTTTCGTGTTTCGATTTACCAACAATTTTACATGGTCACACGTGAGGAGGAAATTTCTAATATAAATCTTGTAAATTAAGGTTGAACCACTCACCATGTTATGCAGAAACTTTTACACAGCAGACTGTAAGTTGCTGTATATAATTCTAAGTTATAACCCGTGCAGAAGCACGAGTATTGAACAGGTTTTTGAAGTTAGCTCGGGTTTGACATTTTTAGCTAGAAAACCTTTTCATTAGAGAACTGGTTGAATTTGAACAAACTTCTGAGTTTAAGAAAACGTATTCGAAAATTTGGTTTCAATAAAAATAACAAACGATGAGAAATAAAATATATGCAATTTCATACGTAATTATGCATATGTGTTTTATGAAAGTGAAGAATAAGAGTAGGTCTATAATCAATGAGAAAAAATAAAATTTTAGTTATTTCGAAGGTAGGGTTTATTCTCCTTCTGTTATTTTCTTCTGGAACGTTGAGATGTTTCGTTTATTGCGAAAAAACCATAATCTGGGTTGTATTGAATTTTCTAAACTAAATTTCTAAATAGTAACGAAACGATAAGCCATAAAGCCTAAATAGAGAAAGTGTGATAAGATTATTCTATGCGTTCAGTTAGCCGAGTGGTCTAAGCTGCTTTCTGTTGAAGTTCTGTCTTAGGTAGTGTGGATTTGAATACCTCCACTGCTAAACATTTTTCACTACAAGTTTTCCGATTTCGGTGTGACAGACATACATACTTACAGACATAGGAAATTACATTGTTAAAATAAGCAATCGGAAATAAATTGCAAACTAGTAACACGTAGCGCGATCTCTTAACCTTAAATATATAGTACGCTACTGTAATTATCTGTGACAGACAGGGGTTAATTGGGCTTGAGCCCGGGGCTCAATTAGTCTGAGGACCCTCATCCACAAAAATATATTTTTACTTCATGAAACTCACTTTTTTAAAGAAACATGGTCGATAAGGATAAAGTTATGCGCCGAACTTTTTTGAACAGCGTGTCACTTTGGTTGATTTTGCTTTTTTCCTAAATCCCCCCCCCCCTCCTCGTCGGTTTTATTTTTTATTTATTTTCAAGTTACAGATTTTCGTATTGTATTTCATTGAGCGGTGGGTATTAGTATCTACAGTAAATGGTAAAAGGTAAATTTAAGGTAAAGATAAAGTGAATAAATTTTACTTAAAAATAGCTCTGTAAAACATAATTATGCAACGGAATACTTTACAAAAACACCTATGCTGAGATTAACAATACAATTAAAAAATTTGGGCAGCATAATAGTAAGCCATTTTATTAAAATTGTTTAGGAAAACCGTTTTTCTGGTGAGAAATTCCACAGAGTACCATACTGAGCAACAAGGTGATTCTCTTTATTATGCTGCCATGTTCTGGAAAAGTGAAGTTCCAAGCTAGAAACAGTACTGAGAAACAATTTGATGTAAAAATGTCATTTTTTAAAAAAGCGTGACCTACCATTATGCGGCCAAAAACCTTCAAATGTATATTGTACTGGTATCAACATTGTTATATTGCTGCTTTACCTAGCGAGTAGCGATGTAATAAACGTCTTTGATGATTTTGCTATTACTGATCTATCAACAGTTGAAAGATCCCATGATTAGTTAGCCATTTCGCTAGCACCCACAGGATAACTTAAAGAACAGTGTGAGGTCTAGTAGTAATTCACATCCATGTGTGAAATAATTACTGATTTCTGAAGCCATCGAGTCTAGCGTATAGCGCATTCAACTCAAATTTAGTTTTCCGAGTTTTAGTTTTCCAAAATTTAGTTTTAGCGTTAAGTCATTCTCTTTAAGCTACTCAGGGATGAGGAGAGTTGCTGTTTAATATTGTGTTCTACTGTACTTCAAATTATGAAATTTACGTTTGTCTGTAAAAAGTCGTTTGTGTTTGTCTGTTTATTGGCCTGGTGCTTTGTGAATGATGTATAGCAAAATGAAGATAGTAGTGTTTTGCCCTTACAGTCTTGGGGATCACAGAATTTCTTCAGCCACTGCATGCAGGACCCAAGTTGACCTATACTAATTTTCTTCCAAGTAACCTACATACTAAGTTTCTTCCAACTTGACGAGTTTTGTCGACACGCAGTTCAACTTTGAATTTTTTAAAATTTATTAAACATCGACGCCTTGTTCTGATGTGGGCGTTCTATTTTATTCTAAAATCTTGGTTGGAAATTATGCTCTGAGATTTTGTCTTTGATATGTTTCCAGAAAAAGTCACAGGTTGTTAGATTGGGACTTAATAGCCATATCACTATCGACGAGTCACCGAGTGATGGCGATATGGCTATGTGACACCAGAATGCTACACCAGAATGCATGAATAGTCACGTGAACGTGATACCATATATCGTTGCTTGCGATATTCATAGATAGCTGTTAAAAAAACTTCAGATTTTTTTCAAAACTGTATATTTTGAGTTTGAATAGGTTTTTGTTTTTTAAATTATTGACACTATCTACTTTATTTCTTTTTAATTAATCCTGTAAAGTATTTCCTTCCTAAATTTCTGAATCAAAAAAAGTTGGGATACAGATAGTACACTTTGCATGGGTGCGCATGATTATGAGGTTGCAGAAAACCGAAAGCTGAACGTGGGACAGCTAATGGCGGATGCCTTCTCTCCATAGCGCAAAAGAGGTGATTCACGAGAGGGGTCGAGAACGATTCAGTATACTCATGCCAACCATCAATTAACAACTAAAAAAACTTTTGGAAAATTAAAAAAAATATTAAAAAATAATTTCTTTACCGTTACTGACTGGGTAGCTTCTTTAACAAAAACTCCAGTGTTTCACTTCCTTTCAAGAGGACTTTTTCAAGGTTTAAAAAAAATACTCAGTGATAAAGAAAAAATGGAAGGAAGGAATCCTAAAGAGAAGCACGTTGATTATTATTGCTTGAACAGTCCTTCCCTACCAAAACCACTTACAATATTTATGTTTATTTTTAATATTGTTATTTCCTGAAAAAAAAGCCACTTGTAGGGAGACAAACTAGAGTTTTTGTTTAATTACAAGTACTAGCGATACCCACGGCTTTGCTCGCGGCCGTTTTACAATTCAACAATTAAAACGGGAATATAAAAAAAAAAAGCTTGGATTTAACCAAAAGTTTAGTAAATCCAGAGCGTGAAGTGCAAACTCGCGCTCGCACCCGATGCTGTCTCCAACCATCGCGCGCGGGCCATAAAGTACCATGCACAGGCGCAACACCCGCGTGCTGCCCGCAGCACGAAGCTTATAAGAATATCGTGAATATCTGAGATTAGTTATCGAAGCGTACATTGAATCTGGATAAAACTTACTTACTATGTTATCTGGAACCTCTAAAATGCAGACAAAAAAAATCAAGTTTATCGAATCAGTAGTTTTTGCGTGGTGGAGTCACAAACATACAGACGGACTTTCGCATCTATATATTAGTGGGAATATACTCGGTCAGAGGTAAAAAAGTTTTATTAATTTTGCCTTCAAAACGTTTTTTACTTGTTGATTATTTTGCAATTTAGCTTAAATGATAAATCTATAAACCAACAAAGCTAACAGTGATTGAAAAAAGTCAGATAACTATTCAGTCGACTGTAAATTCCAAGGTTAATCCGTGAAATACATTTTGGCATCTTATTAAACATATAAGTTTTACAAATTACCAAAATTAATAAAATAGCTTATCATAAATATTAAAAAAAAACACGAATTGCAGAGTAAAATTTAAGTATATGTCAAATGTGTTAAAAGAATGAACTCCATTGAAAGATGTTTGATTTTTTCCTCTTCAACTCCAGGTACAAAAATTGATTTTTCAGATTTGACGTAAAATTTTATGGAACCAATTGGGAACAATGTTTACCTTTTTTTATCACTTCGAACTCTTGTACGAACGAGTGAAGCGACTAATAAATTAGCTTTATTACTGTATAAGTAAATGTCAAAAATAAAATCAATAAGTTGGGGGGAAATCCCTTTAGAAATCAGATTGTGATGAAATGTTTTTGAAACGTTCAAGTGTTTGAGTTCAACAACATAGTTATTGTCAACGATCTTCTAGCATTCAAAAAACTTTCAACAGTGTTGCAGTGTTGAACCACGTTCGTATTCTGTATAAAAGTTTAATAATTCAACTTTTGTTCTACAATGTTTCAAACTTTAATGTTCTAATGTTAAGCAGAATTTAAGGTTTGTTAAAAAAATCGCAATCAAGGTTTGTAATCAAATTCACCCCCAAAATTGTTTAAAATGTTTCAATTATAGCAGTCGTGTTAAATGCCCCTTCGAATGTATCAACATTAGCTGTCAAATTTGCAATGTAGCTTTTTAACTTTTAACTATTTAACGGTGTTTGACAATAACGAAGCTCAACAACATAAAGGATCAACAAAACATCGATGACTAACAACAATGGTGAAAAGTGATGTTAAAATACATTGATAAATTCGAAATAACTATGATTAAGAACTAAAATTTTGAAGAATCTAGTTGAATATCTAACAATAAAAATTTCAAGTTGAAATATTAAATTGTTGCTAAACATCGTTATTATTGAACTTTATTGTAGTTACACGTCGTTGTTGTCGATGATCAACAATGTTCTGTAATGTTCAACAAATATTAACAACAATGTTTAAGATTCAACTGAAGAGTTGGGTAAAATAACGGCGTAACTTTAAAAATTCAATTTTGAGAAAAAGGGCGAAATCTTCTGGCACCTTCAAATTTAAGGTTAAAACAAATTCCTGTTAACTGTATATTTATAGAAGAAAATTAACAGGTTTTGCAAAAAAAATTGCTAATTTTAGTTAAGGTGTTTTAAGGTGTTCATTTTCACAAATAGATTTATACAAATGTACGACAACGTGAAAAAGAGCGCTCAACATTTCAAAGAAGAAATTTAGAAACGAGTTAGCCGTTTCTAGATTTCGAATGTAACTACGTCACCTATGTCATTTTTCTTGCTGGTTAGACAATGTCAATGAGTGAAAGAATCTATATAAACATACATAGTTATATATCTTTCTTGGTCCAATTCTAAGCTTTTCTTTTTGAAGTGTGTGAGTCGTGGAGGAGACGAAGGGGTCGTAGAGTGATTGGAGGGACAATGGACTATTCCACGTCTCCAAATGGCCTTCCTTTCGACAATGCTTTATCTATTCGAGGTCGTTTGTGTCGTTTTCCGACTCGCTTCTCGGGGACTCTTCTACTAACTCGGAGCGAGAAAGCCAATATCCGAGAGTAATCTATCGACCCACACCAAAAGAGATCCAAAGCAAAAATTTTTGACAATAGGCACAACTACTAGACCGAAAGAAAGTGGGTGGGAAAGGGGTTAAGAAGAAAAATAAAGTTTAAACCCTCCCACCACCACCTTACAACGGCCCCTTCAAACACAATTGGGTGAATTTCATTATGGAATCATTTGCCCAACTTTTTTATAGATATATAGATATTTTTTATTATTTTTTCCACCCAACCGGGTTGAAAACCTAAGTCGATTGGAAAAACTGCAATTTGTTCTTCAATTGATATAACCAGTTTTTTTTCTCCGATTATTGATGATTCTGACGGGTAAATGCTGCTTGCGTCTCTTTTTGTTGTTATTGTCATCATTGTCATCTTTGGCATTATCATCGATGGGCTGTTTGAAATTGAAAAATAAAATAGATTATTTCTTTGTCGAATTTTCTTGTTTGTAACTTTTGTTAATGTAGAGTTAGTCGAGTGAAAGTTTTAACTGAAAACGTATTTTCTCGATTCTCATGAATAAATTGTGTTTCTGTTTAGGTTTCTATCTGAATCAGTAATAAAACTTTCACTGATGAGTCTGTGTTTCTCATACATTTTAATACTTTTCCTCTAATGGAATTCATCCAATTCGTACAAGTTTTACAGCAGATATTCAACTTTTTAAAAGTTAATATCCTACATGAAAAGTTAGTGTAATCATTAGTTTGGCTTTTACTGAAATACATAATATAATTATTCAAATTAAGTCGAGACTAAATTCCATCACAAAATTCAAAATGGAATTTGTGAATCATTTTAAACCTTTGTATAAAGTCATGGGTTCAATATTAAAATAACAAATGTTTCCAGTTATTTTCAGTGCAGCTAAATATTTGTAATGAAAAATGTCAACATTGAACGTGCCATGAAACTACAGTTCGTTTATTATGAATACGAATAACACAACTTTCCTTTTTTTAGTTGAAATGCAACTCACAGTGGAATCCGGTTACTATAATCACAGGATAATGTTACCAGTCGGCTATTGTTATCAAATCAATCGGTCCCAAAACACTGTACTTTTTCATTTAATGTTTAATGTTATCAGCCAGGTTATTGGTATCAAAAAGCACTAGTCTCAAAGTTATCATAATAACCATCCCAATGTAATTAGTAATGTATAAAAGCTAATAATCGAGTAATTTTAATCCGAATCGCCAATAAATCGAATTAACTTGCAAAATCGTTTTCTGGTTGCCCAAATCGTACATTTATCATTGTACAGGGTGTTCCTTTAACACCCTGTAAAATCTAGTCAAATATTAACCATAGATGCTACTCTCAGTGCGAAAAGCACGTTTACATGCTATATTCTGCAAATCATAGCAAATTCAGTTCAAATAGTTTTTGAAATTTTTTGCTCAAATCGTGCTGCTCTTAGTGCGAAAATCACTTTCACATGCTGGTATAAAAAAAAAATATCAACTTGGATCCGAAAATGCCCCCATTCTGAGACAACACAGGGTGAACTCAGGTAATTTCAATAGGTTTTTGCCTCATAATCGCTGTAGGTATGGAAATGAGTATGCATTTCCGGACCCATATTTCTATGGACTTTTTTCAATTGCTTTGTTTCAATGCGTAGCAGCTTAAAGTTTGACTAAACCTTTTGAAAACCATCCTGTATTTGGAGGTTGTAAGCAATTTTGTTAGAGGGTAAAAAAATTGTTTTGAAAAACGTTAAAATTCGCAAATCTCGTATAAGTTAAATTGTAACCACATTAAACTCTTACTGTATTAATAATTGGATGTTCTGTGTGATCTTTTAAAAAAACAACTATTTCCAAACTAATAACAGAAACCGAGCTACTACAAATGAAAATAAACGTAACAACAACGAACCAGCTGTATAAGACATGATTTGCTTAAAAAAACTTTTTTCACATGCAATTATAACCGACGGAAAAGTTTAGTTAATCACCTTGTTTTCTCAATCCGAACCCAAAAAGACGCATTTTCGGTTTATCGTGTCATTAATGACGCACCCAATTCTTTTCATACTTCGAAACGTGCCAGTTATATAGAGACGAACAAAAAAAAAAAGGAATAATGGAATATAATAATAAAAATAAATAAAAAAATTGAGAAAAAATCAACCATTTAATTAAACCGCTTTTGAAAATTTTCAATTCCTTTTTTTTTTTAACTATTATTTTTTTTTCTTACTATTTTCCTTTATGCCAAGCATAATTTTATCGCAGTGACGAGTGTTCGGCAAACAGCAAGCCTCGTTTTCACTTGTTTGCGAGAAATTAATTTTCTTTAGTTTGGAAGAAGGAATGAGATTTTTTTCTTTCTTCTTTACAATAGTACAATTTTCCCCATTTTCTTTTATATATATATTTTTCTTTCTTTTTGGTACCTAGAAAACTCGCAATTACTTGCCGTCAGGAGGATTGAGACAAACCCAGTCTTTCTCTCGCTACACAAAGTTTATATTGAATGAATTGTCTCCAACGCTATTTCGGTTTCTTTTGTCCCTCAGGCATTGTGTTCATACCTCAGGCGGAAAATCTTAATCTGCTGCTATGTATTTTTATTAATTTTTTATTAATTTTATTCGACCCGTAGGGGTCACGGAAATATTACAGAACAGTAAGAAAATTGACAATATTGAAAATACAAATTGCTAAAAAACAGTAAAATCATTAAAATTGACAACAGTGAAAATCAATTGATCTGATTTATATATTTAAATAAACATTTGTGAAACTTTTTTAACTCATTTTCTATGTTAGATACATGACAATAGGCAAATTTTCTAAGGCGAATGGGCAAATTATTCCATTCTAAAAAAGCATTATAAGGGAATCTTCTTTCTTTGTTTTTAGAAATAATATAAGGAAAATTAAATTTATAAGAATTAAATGATCGCTCACTTTGGGAATTATTAAAAAAGGATGAATAATAATGTAATGGATGAAGGTGATTTTTTAAAAGTTTGTAATAAGACAAGAACTGCCAGTGACTGTCTCAAATGTATCAGAATTGCAAATAGAATCTGCAAGAGTGCAGATTTCTGAAAATAAAATCTTATCTATAACTTTAATAAAGAAAAGAAAAGAAATCACTAGACGATAACAACAAAAATTATCTTTTCAGATGACCTTGAGATTAACTTCCAAGGTCACTTCCGGAAATTGCCAGCCCACATGGCCGACATATACTGTATATTACAATAGTTCAATCAGAATTTTCAACCAATGGTTCTAGAAATATTTGGTCTTGACCACGAAACCGTCTCACTCTGTATATAAGTCCACGAGCTGTCAGGTTAGCACTATTTACCTGGTGCTAACGTATATTAACGTATATTACACCACGTATCTGTTGCATTTAACGCAATATACAATACAGAATAAATTTTAGGCAAACAATAAATAAACAACTGAATAAACTTCAACTAATACGAATGTTAATAAAAAATATCGTATAAATAAAAAATCGTATGTATAAAAAATATCCAAGAAGTAATAAAACTTCAAGATATAATTCGTTTTGGTGCTCGTGCATCATTACACAAAAAAAATCGCATACATTTTTAAAACACAACATTAAATATAAAAATACACATATATTAAAATTTTATTTTAACAAAACTCGAGGACTCCTTGTATATTTACACTGTCCAATCGTAACCCAGTAATGTTGTGTCATAGTGCTTCACTGACATGTTAAACGGACCACTTACAGTAGTGATCCAGGGCAACCAGATGTCCTAATTTTGATATAATTCACCGTACTAACAATAGGTGAAACGAACCAACACACTCCATTTAGTACTCTATCTGCTTTGGGGTGTTGCTAAGCGTAACCTATTTGCAGTAATGAATTAGACCAAAAGCAGGACACCTGATCCACCCGAAACTTGTCCTAATGACACTACTAATGACATTTGGTGATCTGCTTTCAATGCTGATTTTTTATAGTACACTAGTAGATGAAATGGAAATACTACACTAGTAGATGAAATTAATAGCACCATTACCTTGGTTGTTGATTTCCTTTGTTCAGACATCTTTCACTTTTGTATCATAGGCGATGTTAACTAGTTCACTTTCAGATATAACAACTAATTGATTCAACAAACTTGCGAAGATTTGCGAGCCTAAGATATTTGTAGTTGAATACCTGAAAATTAAAATACTGATAAAATGAAAATAAATTACGGCACAAAGTTTTCAATTCCTCTCCTACTCAAAATATCATAATAATACAAGTGAGCAACTACTTAAACCCAAAAATAGGGAAAAATATGAACGATTGTTATTTTCCGTTGTTTCTTGTCCTTTCTGTTATTTGTCTGTTTGGGGTTTGACCTACTGTATAACCAAGCCTCTAGTTACAAACGAGGCGAAACGTCAGGTATTATGTCAAAGTGTCGGTCAAAGGTTGGCGGGTATTTATTCCTATTTTTTGTTTAAGTACTGTATTTGCTTACTTGTATTATAATTTGCGACCAATTCAGCATATTGTTGAAATATTTATCATTTTTTTACACGGGATGGCGACATTTTCTCTCTAGTCTAGAAGGTAGCTTGGTATATTGATCCACAAAATATTTATACAAAAATTGCTCGATTTATACAGAAATATCGTTCTGTGAAGATTTGTCACAAATCAAAAATTTCATGTATCGAAATTTCTATGAAGTGATATACCGGGTGTCCCAAAAGTTCTATTTCCTATACGTGATCGAACATCAAATATAACAAAATGCCGAATTTGGGATATAACAGTGAGGCGAGTGATTTTCAATGGTGCTGTTTTCATTGTTTACACCACGATACAAACATAGTGTAAAGAACATTCCCTCATTCTCAATACTATCAAAACAAATGACCTATCACTTTTCAATTCATCAGAAGGCCACAATTCCCCGATCAAAATCTTAAGTTTGTGGTTTGACAATAACCTGAAATTTTCTCACCATATAGAAATACTCACTACGAAACTTTATAAATTCACCTACCTTTCCGAACGCCTTAAAATATCTTTACCAATAAAGAAAAAAACACTTTTCATTAAACTCAAAATTATTCCAGTTATCACTTATACTATAGCCCTATGGAGTGATTCACCCAACTACCGTATCAAACGTGTACAAACTTCATACAATAGAAATATCCGCACTATCTACAAACTCTCACCTTATACATTCATCTCTACCTTCCTAAAATCTAAAAAAATAATGACCATACATCAATTGATACTTTACCACCGTCTCCTAGTCGTAGGCAAGGCGATCATCAATACTTCCCATCCGCTTTCCTTCATTACACAATTTTCCCAAACTCTGACCTCAACTAGGATCATCGATAAGTATAAAATTATTCCCAACACCCTTTTTCCTAATCATTACCATTCTCGCTTCCCATATAACTCCTTCACTACTTGGAATGCTCTCCCAACCCAAATTCGAAAATTACCTTTCACCTGCACACACAAGAATTGTTCCACTCAATGTACTCATTTTAAAAAGTCATTGTATACACACATTTTATTCAGTAGCTTATATAGTTGTTTATACATCACAAACCATCACTCTATAGTTTTATTTTTTAAACTTTTCGTTTATACTACAATCACTGTTTGGTCCCTTCGGGAAGTATGCTTGAAAAATAAATAAATAAATAAATAAATAGACCTTGAATAATTTTTAAGGAAATCGCATTGTCAAATTAACAACGCGTCGCTGGTATCAAGTCATATTTAGAAAATTGTAGACAATAACTCATTTAATCAGAATTCACCGTCGTTTCATTTATTTCCAACAATCCAACTGAGAAAAAAATTATCCAACAATACACCACACAAAGTACCATAATGCTGTAACGCTTAAAAAATTAAAAAATTAACGCTTAAAAATGTTGACGTTGTCGAAGTCATTTCGCGTTTGTCGCATAAGTAAGCAACGTACTAGTTTACCTACATATGGGATAGAAAGAAAAAACATGAAAGCTACTACATTGTTTGAATTTTTAATTCCGCCCTGTTCTTGTCGCATTGCTGATTACAACAAACTATTTAATGCGATAGAATACTTAAGTGATGTTTGTGCGTACCAAACAAAGCAGCTATGCTAACAACCCGAGCATTTTCGCTGCCAAATGAAAAGTTGATTAAACGCAACCTCATAAGCGTTTTTCTGCCCTCGAACCTCTACAAAGTAAACGCAAAATACCTGTAATTTTTTTTTATAGACTACCTGCACTTATTTTCTAGTACAATAAGTGTTCTCACTTAACCTATTAATTAAATTTCATGAACTTCTTTATTATCTTTTAGACAAAAATCTCTTGCAAATATGAAAAAACAAAGTAATCGAGTACATAAGAAATAAAACAGTTGCAAACTCAAAATACGAAAAAACATCTTGTGGCTTTCGGTATGTTGTTTTGAAAGTGAAATATTAATTACAAGACATAAGGCATCATTAAACTTATTCTTGGCAAAATAAAAACGTCATGCGCCCAATTATTAATGATAATGTGAATAATACACCACTACTCCAGAATGATAAAACTCTTTTGTTTTTCATTTTTTTTTGTACGATATTAATTTTGTATTGTTTTTGCCTTCACACATCAAACTTTTAACATGCAAACATTACACTGCTCGTTTTTCACATCACTTGATAACATTAGCGTCTTTTATGCATGCTTTTTGCGTGTGAAATTTAAATGATTAGTACCAGAATTCAAGCGCGTTACAAGGTGATACAAAATTTTCCAAACATGGTCCAAACACGATTATGAAATCATGCAAGAAGTTTTTGTATCATCATATATCATCAATGTCAGGTCATAATATTTGTAATATACATAATGTACAATATTTATACTAAAATATATCAATATCGAAAATCTTGTTATCAATAGTATTTTGTTTATTTTCAGCATCCGGCAGATTCTTTCTGTATCTTTCCTGTTATATCACCGTGACTATTTTGTGTGCTATCATTAAACTCCGACGTAGGATTAACCAATAATAATCAATGTTACTTAATAATGTTGAACCATTTCAACCTAAGAGTAAGTTACATAAAAGAGATTAAAAACATCTAGATACAATTACGATAAATAAAACTACAAAGCATACTATGCACACTTCACGATACGAAATGTTTGTCGAACATAAAAGGAAGCAGGTAAAACAGAATAACAATGTGTGTTCTTTTTCTTAATTTACACAAGAAAAAGCCTTAATCGAGCATTCTTATGTAAACCAAGCAACGCAATAGGAATAAAACGAAAGCTCCGCCAGATTGTTGTTTTCACGCAGTGCAATCCTGCCTAACAGAGAAGCCTATCCGGGCAGCAACGCTTCTCTTTCGAATAGCGTAATAATACTAATTAAAAAAATTAACAAATAATTATGTGAAAAAATAAATTGGTTTTTACCTAAATAATTAACAGTAGTTCAATAAAAATTGAATAGTTTTGTCATATTTTAAAAATTATATATATATATTTATTTTAATTATATTAATATATTAATTTGCTTTCTATTATCGAAATAACGAATGAACGTGATTTAGAGCACAACGTTTTTGTGGAGCCTACTATTAAAATTTTTAAATATTAATGGTACGAAATTTAATTATTAATTCAGTGTATTTAAAATTATTATTCATTATTAGATATGATTTTGATGCTATATTCTATTAAATCTGAGATAAAAGACCATGAAATATAAAAGTTTAAGATGATGATTTTGATATCGTTGAACGTTCACGTAAAACGTTGTGGTTCATTGTGAAATGCAGAATAAATCAATGATTTTAATAATTACTCAAGACATCAAGATTACTCTAGACATCATTGATGGTATTTTATCTAGTACTATAGTATACTAACATTCTAAAATAAAATTTCAATATCCAAATAGTTTGGCGGCGAATGCAACGATTCTCAGTCTGGCTTCGCGCAAACCCCCTTTCAACCCAGTTATATTATAACAAGCCAATCGGGTTTCAGCAATACTCATTACAGAGTCAATAGCGCAACAAGCGGCGATGGAACAACAGGAAAGGAATTTTTCTCATTCTTCGTTTTACCATTTAAATCATTTTTGTTCCAGGTGCTCTTGTGAGTGAAACATGTTTATATAGAATTTGACCAATGTTTATATCCAGCTTACATCACGTGTAAACTGGATATTGAATTGTCTAATCTAAATCACATCAATTTTTCACCTGAATTTGCAAGTACTGTGATCAACAAACATGGCACTGCTTGTAATTAAACTGTTAATTCAACAGTTGTGTTACAGTTACAGCGACAGAATAAACATTTTATCTATTGCCTGACAAAACCTTCCATGATGTACAATCTTGCTCTAGCAATCCTTAGCTCAAACGTAAGAAATCATAGGAAAAAGGTGTATTCATACGTTAAATGTAGAAAAACGCAATATACAAACAAAATAAAGCGTTTTCGAGAATTTATTATCAGCAAATAAATAAAATCCGTTTTTATAAGAAGATATTCTTCTGAACACGTCAAAAAATTCATCTTATGTACTATCTCTTAAACGCAAAGGAAAAAAACAAAAACTTTTCGCCTAATAAATCGATAGGATTCTGTAGATGATCATTTATTTAGATTTCTTTTCCCAACACTATCTATGTATCTTTTAAAGTGAATGGTTCGAACACAAAAACTACAAGTCTTGGTCGTTAAGACTTCGGTAACGATGCATTAAAACGTTGGTGGTGGGTACCAAAAAATTCACAATCAAATGATTGTGAACAAGGAGAATGAATCAGAGAAAAGAATCAAAGAAAAGAAGATAACAAAAAATGAAAAGAAATAAAAATAGAAGTTAAAAAAGAAATTTAAACGGAAAAAAAAAGAGGAAGACAGATGTTGCAGATTGGAAAATTTCTTGCGCCGTAAATAAATCATAGCTCGAGCCTTACCAAATGGCATGGTCATATATTTGCTTTCACGCAAAAGAAGAAAAAGGTGTGCAAATCGATGTTACAATACCCAACCCCCCAATTTTTTTTATTACACCACCTGTCCTACTTTAATGTAAGTACATTATCCAACTTCGAACATCCATGCATTTCTTAACCCATAATAAACCTTATACTACGGTTCATTTCTCTTAAGTTTTGTTTCCTACTAGTCAATAATCTGATAAATAGCATAAAATCGTAATATGCCAAACAGTTTTTTTGCAAAGTTAGATTTTCATGTTCATGTATAAAATTGAATTATTGACGATTGGGATCTAAGCGTCACGTTTAAATCGTGTTAAACCATAGTGAACTAACTCATTTTTTACAATTTGTGAGTTAATTCATGAAATGAGGTCGTAGACTTGGAACGAACTTGAAATTATATCAATGGACCAATTAAAGAAAGTTACGCAGCACTACGGACCAACCGGAATAAGGTACATCTTACTCCGTGGACAAACATGGACAACATGGACAAACCGTACATCATTTTTTATAGTCTTTATATTAGCTTCACTTACAGTATATGAGTTTGTGAGTTCGGAATTAAACGTATACTTCTATTTACAGTCGTTTACTAGAATATACTGTATACTGCAACATACCAAAACCCGCATAAAATGAAAACAAGTCCTTTGCATAAATCAAAAACCGCATAAGTCCAATGAAAAAAAAATAGTTATAATAGACAACCATATGACATTTTCTTCTCATACAGAAACACTCATTACTAAATTACACAAAATGGTATTTATAGTCAAGAGAATTAAAAATATCCTGACTACAAAAGAAAACAAAATATATGTTAAATGAAAAATTAATTCCATCCTAATATATGCGATTTTGCTGTGGTCACATACTTCTAAATATAAGATTCAACGAGTAAAAACTGCCTATAATAATCTCATTCGCATTCTTTTTTGGTTTCACCCGTTATACCTCAATTTCAAAAACATTAAAAAGCTTAAAATTACTCAACATAAATCAACTTATACTTTATTTTCAATTAAAAGAATTTTATCTAATAGTAAATGATAAATCCCACCCCTTACATCAACATGCACCAAATTATCAAGCAGCAGAACAAAAAAGAACTATAACCTCTTATAAGTTCATATACAATAAAGAAACTCCATTTAATCAACACAATAAATTTCCCTCTAGTTCTTACGCTAACTGGAACTCTTCACCGGCCAGGTTGAGGTGTCTCCCCTTACAACAAAAGTTTGATGCTAAGCACACAAAAGCTTTTAATAGAGAATTGTATCGCTATATTCTATACAAAGACTAATGTTGTGACTGTTGTGTTTTCTCTTGGAATTTATAATTGTTTTGTTGTTAATTTTTTCGGTCTATTTTAGATTGTATGATGAAAAAATAAAAAATAAAATAAAATAAATAAATCGAAATTCGCATTAATCAAAATTTGCTTAATTTTGCACATAAATCAAAATGTGCAGAAATCAAAAATGGAATTACTCAAAACGCATAAATTGAATATCGAAATTACTCAGATTGCGTGAATTTTAATTGGTGTAAACCAAATCTCGCAGAAATCAAAAATAGATTTTTTTTTCCTATTTTTTCCGGTTTTCCTTTGAACTATACACAACCACTAACGGTAAATTTGCACTCATATAATTGTCAAGTGCACCTTTTTTTTTAGGTCTCATCTAATTGCCTACCAAGTTTCAGCTCCCTAGGCCTTCTGGTTTTCGCGTGTTTTTTGATAGGACAAAAGAACTCGCATGGCTTTTATATTATAGCAGATGTACTTGTTATAAATTAAAGTTCTTTTGATTTAGTTTGATATGGTTTCCATATTTATTCATACTCTGCTACTACATGGCACTCCAACATTTCGTTACAATTCGTAAAATCATTGGAGACCAATAAACACGTGTATAATGTCGCTCGGAAAAGAAAGAATTTTTTTTAAAGAACTATCGTACCACTATTATATTACTGTCTAGGTACAAAAACACACAAAAAAATTTAAATTTAATATAAAAAATCACCCCGGAAGGAGAAATGTTTTTAAAAAGCGACAATATTATATTCTAAGCGTTAATTTGCCACGCTAAAACTCAACCGAAGTTGGCTTCGGTTTTATTGTAAGCCTAATGCGCGTGCACTTTCAGCCATTTAAGAGAGAGTGAGATGGTATTTGGAGAACAGCTTTTTCTTCTTTTATCGTCTAAACTCGGCAACGATATATATATATCCGGCCTGCATGCCCCATTACCGGCGTGCAATTTGAAGTAAATGACGTCGGTGGTGAACACCTAATATATCCGGAGATAGTCTCCTCCTTTTCACTGCTATCGATATAATAGTCGTCGACAACGAAACGTAATCAGCTCCCAATTTTTTTACGACTGGCATCATCTCCATCAGCTAACTCAGTTTCACTCACTCTCTATCTTTCTCTTTCACACATACAAACACATATAAGATAGTTGGGGAAAAATCAGACGACGAGGACGATGAGGTATATACATAGTACCGCCCGCTAAAAAGATTTGCTTTAAAGCCATAACAGGACGTTTATAAAGAATGCCTTCTCTTTAAACTTAAAGTGAAAATAAATGAAGATAAATAAAAAAAAATTGATCGTAAATTGTTATATTGTTTATGCGTTATTAACCTTTGTATATTCATCCATCTGAATTGTAATTAATATTCAATACATTTCAGTGCATAGAATT
The DNA here is from genome assembly GCA_034695005.1 of Cryptops parisi. Lineage (NCBI taxonomy): Eukaryota > Metazoa > Arthropoda > Chilopoda > Scolopendromorpha > Cryptopidae > Cryptops > Cryptops parisi. The sequence continues at coordinate 12,492 of JAQIWH010000551.1, read as the reverse complement.
AAACTGCCAAATGGTCATTGTTTTAAGTGGAAGGTTACATACTATTTAAACATATAAAAAACAACAAAAATTCAAAACAAACATCATTAAAAACATAAAAACGCAAACAAACGTAAATAAGATAACCATAAACAACAAAACAAAATAAAACACACAAACGTTGCTTTACTCCTGAGAGCGAAACACGGTCAACTACTGTATTATTAAAACCATTTTTGCTAAAATCTTAAATTATTCAAAATCGTTAATATCGAATAGTTACAAATGTTTTTTGGTCCCAGTTTTCGCAATCTATTTTAACTTAATGTTTGTTGAATCGAGGTTATATTGTTACCGTTACCTTTGAACTTATAAAATCTCAGCATAATATGCTGAAGTATATTTCGCGACGTGGAAGTGACAAAGCTCTACAGTTAGTGACAAATTTTCAAAAGGTATTTTTGATGTGATAATGTTCCACTTACATGTCTTAATATAGGAATAACACTTAAATTTGCTTTATTTCGTATTACTTTTTTTGGAATAAGAATAAAATAAATTAAAAAAACTTTTAAAAAATAGCTTTTATTTTGCAAATGCACTAAAAGTTAAAAAATAAAATTTTCTTTAGTATCCTAAACATGTTCTTAACACACATGACTAAAACTAAAAGCGTGGGCTGGGCGCTAACGTTAATTAAATTTAATTACACAGGGGACGTGAGTGAAATTTTGAACCTGTACGCCCACGCTTTTATTTTTAATCATGTATGTTAAGAACATTTTTAAGAACATTTTTAACGACTGTACAGACACTACCTGTACAGTAGTGTCTTTCATTATTAAGCTACTACAGTACATCATTAGAACATAATTTTGGTTGTATTAAATTATTTTTCTTTGAATACGCATCGGCTTTTACCAATAGCGAAGCATCAAAATAGTGGCTAACATATACATTATTAACTTTCACGAGCCACAAACAGTGATTGTATGAAAAAGTACGGCATCACTATCACTTATTTTAGTTACAAAACGTATATTTGATTTCATACTGTGATATTCGTTTATACGATGAATTTGCATGATGCATTATAGTTAAGTTTTATATTAAATAATATGTGTAATTGAATGTTTGTAAAAGTATATTACATTTCGTGTTATTACGTAATAGCACTAATGTAAAAAAAATGTGGAATACGGAAGTGTAATTGAATGTAAAAGTATGAACATAACCTGTATGAAAAGCAATTAGAACCTTGTTACTCTCACTGAAAATGATAATTCTAGAATGACAAAGTTTTATCTGCATATTATGGAGCATGAAATACTACTCAAAGTAATTTCTTACAACAAGAACTAAGTAACCATTCAAATATTACATGGATACATCAAAAACGTTGCAGCAAAGACCATTTTGTGTCATTTTAGGTGCCACAACTTCTTGAACTCCATTTTGAAAAGACTTAGTCCCTAGAATTTTGTTACTCTAACGTCGCGACTTTACACCGTTGAAATGTATTAAGACTATTATTTAATAATAGACGAACACAATACAACATCTGATGCAGTAGCTTCACTGCATAGCAAGAGTTTTATGCAGTGAAGCTGCTGCATTAACATGGTGTATTGTAATCGCTGTTATTGGTAATATGTTTTTCAGTTGGATTGTTGGAAATAAATAAAACAACAGTCGGTTTTGACTACGTATATGGGCTTTTGCCTACAACTTTCTACAGCTTGGTACCTACGGCGCATCTTTTAAAATATAACAATGTTGTTTTTCGAAAATTCATGGTTAATGAAAATAGCACCATTCAAAAAATTCCCCTTCAACTCAAAATGCTATTATATCCCAAACTCACAATTTTCATCTTATCTTTTCGAGTATAATATTAGTAAACCTTAGCTGGGACACCCTGTAAACAATATGTATATACATACATACATATACTTAATACATGTACGTCTATATAAATAAATATCAGGGTATCTAGAAAACGTCGGTTTTCCTTTCATCCACTCCAGCGAATACGTGCGAGAACAACAAGGAGGTGAATGCTATTTCTACAAAACAACAATTCAATGTACGGATGCGATGCACCAACGGGTGCGTGGGTGGAAAAGTAGTGCTAGTAACAACGAGACGAAAGAAAAGTAGACGAGAAACCACAGCACAACATACCTACACCTACACAAGGCCTCTGGAGATTACCTCGTCCGATTACGACCTCCGTGCTGTCAGAAGGAAACTTATGGCACCTGTTTTCTCGAGCAGCTGTTTGCCGAGCTTAACACGCGTCTTTGCGATCCCAGTCACCGAACGAATGCGAAATGAAAGGGAAAAAAGGGCCACGCAAATGCTAGGAGGGCGCATTAAAAGCAAAGCTCTAATAACCCTTTCGCACCTCGCCTAGTCCTGTTGCTTGCACAACCTTCCGAACGGGTCATCGGCAATGGGAGCATTCCTATACTACTAGTTTCAAAGCAAAAGAATAAAGAAGAAAAAAACAACTCAAAGTGTTAAGGTGAATTAATGCACTTTCGCCCAAGGTTTTCGTTCGTGATAAGAACAAATTTACACAATCATGACCTAACACGCCTCCAACACCCGCAACACACTCGATTTATTTTTTTTTTTCATTTATAATTTTTTTTTCACGTAGTACATTCTTTTTTAGAATTATATTACATTTGCTGTTTAAACTGTTATTACATTCTATTCATCCGCACGTATTTTTTTGCTATAGTAATATTAACTAAGTTAAACAGTAGTTTAAAATTACGATACATAGTTTTGCGAGGGTTACGTTCTAGGAAAACCTCTGATTAATCGCATATATCAAAATTCTAGTAAAATGGAAAAACTACAATGGACAATTCCATCGTGAGAGTAAACAATGGCACCATACATGGCGTAGGGGAGACTGGGGTATATTGTTACAATTTGTTTCTTTGTAATTTTTTTAGACTTGTGTGACATGTATGAAATTGATATTTATGGAGTTTGAAAATGTGAACTTTCATAAATACTTCGTAATTCCTTTGGAGTTTTTATGTACATGCTGAAAAATTTACTTTTTGCATAGTCGTGTAAACTGTAAAAACTTACCCCACTATGGAGTAAGTTGTTACTTAGCCGGGGATAGGTTGTTACAAAATAAATATAACCTAATTCAAGCACACATTTTAGAATGTGAATGAAGAAATTGTGAGATAATTTATAGAATGCCTTTATTTATTAGCAGTAAGAACTAAGTAAGATACATTTCAAATAATTAATCTCAATTATAAAAAAAAAACACTTCAACAGTCATGCACTACTTTCAACGTCACAGTTAACCAATATCACAGTTCTAACGTTAAAGAAAGTGGTAAGTAACAACCTACTCCGAACGACGCCAGTTTAATTAACTCTTTACTGCTTTAAAACTGTAGAAAACTGTTACATGCACCAATTTAAAGGCAAATGTTGATCACATCTGTATACTAAATGATACTACACGTAACTTGATCCTTCTTGGCCAAATAAACCAATGAACTATTCAGCGAAAATTTACTTTGACTATCCAAAAACACAAAACCTTCAATGACATCCTCCCACTTTCGCTTTACTCTACTGTACTCACTGTAATAGTTTTCACCCTGTTTAACACATGATCACTGCTGGGGAACGTCATTCTCCTAATAGATGGTTAAATAACTCCAACGTAATAACTTACCCAGTTTAACAACATACACCCCAGTCTCTCCTATACATTGTGAAAGAATAGCAACAAGTGAGAAGCATTCAGTAACTAGTGCATCTCCGCACAGAATCGCATAGTAGCGAAATTTTTCTCACGTATAATCAGCATCTAGAAGGATAGATACTCTCATTGCATAAACGGTAAACGCATATAGTAACTTCGCATAAATTGAGAATTCCCTTCAGTAAATTACTAATACTGTATATTAATATAATGAAATCCAGTTATTATGATCACTTTAAGACTAGCGCTTTTGGATGAAAAAATAACCGGCTGATGACATTAAACAATAGATCAAAATACATTAGTGTTTTGAGATTGATTCTGATATGATAACAATAGCTGATTGGCAACATCATCCGTGATTATAATACCCGGATTCCACTGTACTAATAGATAAACACTAGTTAACTCGGAATTATTTTTATTGTCTCTATTTCAGGTTTAACTGGATTTTGAGTAGAGTGATTATTAGTAGACTAAATTGCACCATATTTATAAATGCTAAATAATTTTCTCAAAGAAAACACATCTGCGTCGGAATTGTTTTTTGCACTAGATATTATATTCGGGAATCATTCAAAATGAGCAATAACCCTAACAGAATTCGGGGTTCGAAACGTTAGCCAACGATCGTACATCAACTATTACTCCAAAACTTGCATTTCCAACACTTCCAACGCAAAGTATAAAATAAAAATATTTTCAAAATACCACGGTCTTACAAATTACGAGAAAATCTCGTGCATGAGCAACCCAAATTTTATCCTTCAACACTTCATTTTTTCCTACATTCCTATATCATGACGTTTGAAATCCCTGTTTTTTTTCCTTCCCTTTACTTCCGTTTTTTACCCCCATCTCACCTCTCTCTCTCTTCACGCCCGTTCCATAGAAGATATCCAAGAGAAAAAAATGTAAAAAAAAAAAAATAAAAGGCCCCTTAGAAAAAAACGGGAAAACAGAAAAAAAAGTAGGAAAACGAGAAAAAGGTGAAAGGAAAGGGGAAAAAAGCTAGGTTTCGGGTTTTCTTAGCTCCTAACACATGGAAGTGGAAAAAGAAAACAGAATAAAAAAATCGATGCTCCTAATTCACCGGGAGACAAGGCTGCTGAGGGAATTCAGAAATGCTAGGGAAAAGGAGGAGGAAGAGGAGGAGAAGAGTTAAAGGAAGAAGCTGAGAAAGGGTTGAAGTGACAGGACGACGTGATGGCTGGTCGACAGCAACTTCCTCCTCCTCTCTTTTACCCCTCCCCCTTCCTTTTCTATCCCAGATGGGTCACGTGGGTCGAGCAGTCTTCTCATCGATCGCTCGTCAAGATTGGAAAAGGAAGTTCTTCCCTAATTTGTCGAGGCTATCTGTTTCGCTTGCTTTCGCTACACGGTCACTGTCAACCTGATGGCGAAGATGGGCGATACTTGACTAGAATATATCATAACGTCAACCCTCTTTCCCAATTTTCCAAGATGCCAAAAACACACTCAAAGATGTTTGCATTCCATATAATATACCGTTGTTGGTACATTGAATTTAGAGAACTCTCAATGACTCATTTCATTTCCTACTTTACTAAGGGTAATGTTACGATTAGCAAACCAACAATTTGTATTCACAAGTATAAAGAAAATAAATTTAAATAAAAAAATTATTATTGTTAATAAGAAAATATCATTCCAATAAAAAAATATATAACAACTTTTTAACAAAAATTAAAACTAAAGTTTAAAAACCTGTTTTGACTTCTACAGGGTGAATCAGAACAACTATTTTTAAGTTTTAAAAGTGATAGAAGGCATGCAATGAAAGATCTTTTGATGATAAACTATAGTCCGAAAAAACTTGCGTAACGAGAAATTACGGAATTATTATGACGTAATGATAATTCAATAGTTATTACCCGTTGGAAATAAATGACGCATTATATTCCACATTAAGAGTATACGTAATAGCATCTGCATTCCGTAATTTCATTGTATTTCATTACGGAAGTAACGAGATACAACGGAAGTATTTCAGAACTATAGTTTATTATTTAAAGATGTTTTATTACATGCCTTCTATCACCTCTGAAAATCACGAATAGTCACTCTGAATCACCCTGTATATGATTTCCGTAAAGTGCTCAATGTATTAATTACATCTATTGATGGAAGACATAAGCTAAGTAGGTAAGTTGTAACTTTTAAAAGCTTTACAACTTTGTTCCGTACAAAATGCTCAATAGTTCTGTTTAAATAGTATGTAACATTTCCAATTGGTAAATAATAATAAACGATGTTGACAGATTCAGTTGCACAGTAAATCTGGAACCATAGTATAAAATGACTAGTATATTTATGTTCAACGAATATGCCCAATACTATTTGTACCAAATATTCTACAGTTCCAGACTTTTGTAGAAAAGATATTCAGCATGTCCAATAAACTTAGTACAAAAATCTTCTAGTTCCAGAAGTGTTGTACTTGTAGTCGCTTTATTAAAACTTATCCTATTAGGATACAACCGTTTAAGCATACATAAACGAAACCGTTTAAGCATACATAAACAAAACCGTTTAAGCATACTTAAAAGAAACCGTGCAATACAATTCAAACAAAAATAAAACATTTAAGAAAAACTGACCAAAAAACGAGTCATCAATTTTCGAACGTTCCACATTTTCGTCTTCTTCAGCAAATACGCCCCAAACACAATCCCATTTATGGAACTGACTGCCGCAGAATAAAACTACAAATCATCATACAATTTTCACTTACAAACAAAGGAAAAAAAACTACGTCCATTTTTTTAGTTGATGTCCTCTCCAATCTAATTTCATTCTCACACTTCTACAAGAGGAAGTGTGAAAGTAAAAAGAAACAATTCTCAAAGAAGAAGAAACGTAAAATAAGAAAAAAAACAAAAACGGGGCCAATGTTTTTACGTAGTGAAAGCAGACAAAATGGAGATGAAAAAAAAAACAAACTTGGAGATAAAAGGTCAACGTTCAAAAAGCCTGGCAATCTATCATTTTCAGTGATCGAAGAAAAGCTGCTGTGGCCATTCGGGGACTCGAAATCCCATTACTTGTTAACCAGCAGATGGTAGCCGTGTTGCAGGTATTCCCTAATCTCTTAGAGCGAAGTTACGATTTTTCCGCACGTATAAGGAAGCCATTTGGGATCGGCAAAGCTAACTTTATCGTCGCAGTTTATTCCTCGTGTGCACCATGGGCTGCGAAATTGCGCCCAACAACAACTACTATCTCATTTTCTCCACTTTCACAAAACTTCCTCCAGATCTGTCTGACCATCGATTGTCCACCACCCGAGTGTGTAAAGCCTAATAACAACTCTCTGTTACCGTTTTTCTTGTTCTTGATACGAAAAACAAACGAAAAGCGAAAAGGCGAGAAAGTGAAAAGTGAAGATATTTCCAAACGATCGCCATTTTATGTTTGTTGGAGTGATATAAGATTTTGGATCTTCGATTCACTCATCGTGGACATTTCGTCACATTTAAGTGACAAAACAACATCGTATATGTACAAGTATGTAGTATGTTCCTATAATTGGATTGTCTTAAACCATACTAAAAAGTCAATAAAAAAATTAAATTTTTGAGAAAACTGTGATTTTACGAATGGTTTGTTCATAAGGTTGCATGCTTAGTCCCGTTAGTTCATAGTGCCGAGTAACTCATTCTAATTGGTTTAGCGATCTAATTCTTAGTCTGTGACCAGATCATGTCATAGTGGTCTCATTTAATGCATTAACTCAAAAAGTGAGTTAGTTCACTATGGTTTAAAACAATTCAATTATTGTTTACAAAATAAATATCTCAATAAAATTTCCATTAAAGGTGGTAAATACAGGTTCTTTTAAAATTAATGTTACACTTTGACAAGATCATAACTAAGTAACAAATAATAATGGAGGAATGTACTATGCATCAGTCGATAGAAAACTTCATATTGCATTGCCTCGTGATTCATGTTCAGCACGTGAGCAGTTGAGATTGTAGCAAAATGGTTATCCTACAGCAGAAATCTGTGCCAGGGTTTAAACAATGAGTTGCGTGACAGCAGAAAACTATTGCTTCAACTCTGGCAATGCCTTGTGATGTGGGTCGACATTTAGTTACAATGAGTTCCCTAGCAGCGCAGGTGCATACATCAATCAATCGACAATACGACATGAAACTTCTAAAGTTTTTTCAACGACTGATACATACACATTCAGATATTATTATTCGTTACTTAGTTAAAGCCTTGTCAAAGTGTAACATTCATTTTGAAACATCATATTTAAAGGCGCCGCTTGAAGCTTCTAGCATAGCACAATGCAATGCAATGGTATTGGTACAGATTTGTCAGGCTTTCTAGTATAACATAACGCATAACAACAACTTTCTAAGGCTTTACAGCATAACTAATAGGCTTACAGTTAACTAATACATTCACGAACTGATAAAGGTTTAGGGTTTACATTGTGCGTAGCACAAATTTTTTAGCTGATACCTAATAAAAATTAAATATATATCTAATAAAGATGAACTCGCTTAGCATATTCCGTTTTGGGTGTTTTGCATTTTTGTCAGTTTAAAATGTTTTTCTGCTTAAAAAGTCGATACTAGGTAATGAGCCTGCCTGGTAACTAATATCTTCCAATGTTCTGAATTTTACTGACTCAACTAAAAATAGCTGCGAATGTCAATAAATAACAGATTTCATAACTCAACAAAAAAATATATGTAGGATTGAACTTTCACAATATCGATTACTGGTAAATTTTAACGGTGTATTCATAGAATGCCTCAATTTATATTTTAACGTGAAATGTAGTTATAGCATAAGATAAGTTTAGTATTGTCAACCATATTGTGTAAAACAATGTCGTCGATCATTTTAAATTTGTAAGCGGGAAAAGTTGAAAAAAATCAAACATAATTGGCATCAAACGTAATCGTCATCGGTCTGTAATAAATACAAACTGAAATGAACCAAAACCGTGATAAATGCAAATAAATCTATACAGTACCAGCACAATTTGCTCAAAGGTTTTCAAAACAAACAATTCGAACTGAATTCTATAAAGTAAATTTGTTAATCCGATCATTCCTTGCACAGAGAAATGCTAGATTAGCGAGAGTGCCGTATTATTGAAAGATAATGGAGTAATTACATAAAATACTTTAGTTTAGTTTTTTATTAAACTTAATGTTACAGGTTTTTGTGTATGTAGTGTTAAAAACAACTTAAATGAAAAACAAATATATGATAGGTGAAGAAAAACACAATCAGTGTATTCTATCTATGGTGTTAGGCTGTCTTTTACTGATATTAGTGATGTAACCCCGCATTTTTACATCATGGCCAAATGTCAGATAATTGAGAAACCAGATTAGTGAGGACCAAATTAGCATAAGTCGACTGTAATCTTAAAATTTTCCTCCCATAGAAGCAGAATAGGTAGTTCACCATGATTTAAATCACGTGGTTTTTAAAAACACTTACTGAAGAAAATGTTAACCCCATTCTAAACTTACAATTACAGCACAGCAGAGCTTACAGTGTAGCCTTCGACATGAGTTTCCGGTCCAGACTTTTTCAAGATGAAACAAAAGAACTTTTCTTCTAATTTCCCCGTCCCAAACTCGAGATCAACGCGTGCGAACAGTTCCCTACAGCGATTTCCCAGACAACCGTGAACCTTGGAAAAACCGCAAACTTGCTTCCGAGAAAAAGAAAACACCATCGACAGTGCCAGCTTTAATTTTCTTCGGCTTTCCGTCCAAGCATAAGCAAGCCAACTTTAGAACCACCGCAGCACCAAAAGGCATATATTTCCATATAATCTAAAACACATCCGCTTGCTAAGAAGAAGAAGATGAAGAAGAAGAAACTATTGTCTTTGGGACAAGCTAGGGGAAAATAGTGGGTGGCACTGTTTCGGGAGTTTCCTTGTTGTGTTCGTAATCGCCAAGAACCGCAAAGCTCGAACCTCGGACGCGGAGTGAATTGCAACACAGAAGCAAGCTCCCACGTGACCTTTGGGCGAACACTGATTACAACGTCCCTTGTCGTGGGTCCCCTGGCTACTGGCAAAAGGGGGATTTTTCCCCCATTTCTCCATTTCTACGTCGCTACCCCCCACCTTGACTTATCCTAACCCTCTCGACTCTGAAAAGCGAATATCACTGCCTGACAGACGCACCGTATGGTCGTCAAGATTCAAGCTGAACAAGTAGTTCTTAATGCTCAGAGAGATTCTCTTCTTTTTTATCTATTTATTTACCCTGTCTCTTGGTTTCTGTTGCTTTCTTCATTTTCACACTGACCACTACTAGAATAAGAAGCAATAAACTCAAATCCTTTGTTTGCAAAGTTTCCCAATAACGAATCTTTCTAATTGCTTGATATGTTAAAGTTTAATTTAAACGTAAAAAATAAAAACAACAACGTGAAAAGTCACAACAGGAATGTTTTGCGTTAACAACATGAACAACTTTTTGACTTCTAAATCTACCAATTCAAACACTGCAAAACAAATACTGGTAGTGGTTTCAGTATATCAAGTGGTGATAACTCGTTTAAAGTACCGATTAAAACGTGTCACTAGGTTTCTCAGAAAAGACAAAAATTACAATTAGGACATGAAACGTCTTTCGACGATAATTTCCAGACATTCTATGCGAAAATTACATTTGAAAACTTTCATCGAAATGCACTTGTGAACCGCTACACTAACTATAGTATTAAAATATTGAACGTTTCTGGCATAAAACGAGTATCTGAGAAAATTTCTCTTTCGCATATTAGCGAAATCTCACATAAGAAACTCGTATAAATCAATAACTTCTTAATTATTGTTTATTTCCCCATGTGTTTTCAATAAAAAATATATCTTATATATAATGTTGAGAAATAATGAAAGAATTTTTCTCTTGACGCACATAAAGAATCGCATAAAACGAAGACTTTCTATAGCGTATTACACATTAATTTAGCTACAGTAACGTTGACTTTAACGTTGCTTAATGTAACGTGTAAATTTGTTTAAATATAAAATACACAGTTGAAAATAAAATGTCAAATAATTGAAAAAAAAACGTACATTGAAATGCTTTTTAAGGGTATACTGTACAGATATACTGTGTGTACATAATGTACACAATGCAAAGAATCGATTTTTTATTTATCCGAATTAAAATGCTTTGAGTAATTCGATATTCAATTCACCAATTTTTGATTTCTGCAATTTTCGATTTATTTATTTATATATGCGAATTGTTTTTTTACATTGGACTTACTAGGTTTTTGATTTATGCAAAGAGCTTATACGGTTCTTGTTTTATACATTTTTGGTACATTGAAGTATACAATATGTTCTTATGAACGACTGTAGATGGCAGTATACGTTCAATTCCCAGCTCGTTGTTCTTATAAACGACAGTAGATGCGTTCAATTCCCAGCTCGCTCACTCACAAACTCACTCACTCACAAGTGAAACTAATATAACGAGTATATAATAAAAGCTAACATTCATTATATACGAGTACTGTACTTTTTTAAAATATTCGCCAATGAACTTTGTTCACATTGGTAGCAGTGCGCCTTATAACAAAAGACTGTATCCCACCATTTCATTAATCCCAAAATTCTTTGAAATTCACCGACAGAAGGTCCATAGCAAATCCTTAACAGCTTTTTGGCTTCCAAGTCAGTGATTGAGATTGGGTGACAGCTTTTGCTTCGGCTACAAGCACTTCTCCACAGTGTTCGAAGAGCGGGAAGCACTGCTAATTGAAAGTCTCGAGGTCTTTCTCATGTGCGAAGCTGCCATTCATCTCCATCGCTTCTCCCTTTTTCCATTCCCTACACTTAGATGCCTGATGGCTTTCAATTTGGACGTCTCGGGGGATCTCCCCGTCTCTTCTGGGATGGATGTCACGCGTACTTAATTTTATTGCTTCGTGCTGACCTGGAATCTGTCTTAACGATCCAGGAGATCTTCCAGCTTTCTCTTTCACTCTTCTTTCAGTCTCTTCCTCGCTCTTTCTCTCTATCTCACACACACACACACACATACACTCTCTCGCTGTCTTATTCTTGCCCCCAATCAACCCTCCTTTTTTTTTTCTTATGATGAAAAAAAAATAAAGAAAAGAGAGCATGTCTACCGTCACCTCTGCACGAATTATGACATGGTAACCCAAAAAGAACAAGCCTGTGGCTGACTTGACCATCGTGTCGAGCCGCATGATTTATCACCTTTGACCAATGAGAGAATCTGGCTTCAACAAAACTGGGGCTGGAATGGGAGGATGTTCCACACAATAAAAAAAAATATAAAAAAATTAAAGATAAAAAAGTATTTTCGGGGAGACAGAGAATGAAGAAAAGATGGAAAGAGTCGGCCATCAGCGACACATGCAGAAACGGCAGTTTGAAACGACCACCTCGTTTCTCTTAGGGGACCCCAGAACAAAAAAAAAATACAACAAAAAAGATAATAAAAAGAATGGTCTCATGGTTTTACGGCCTGCTGAACGTCGACCTTCTTCGAATTTAGATGACGATTGAATCAGAAGTAGGAGGGAAAAAAATTAAAAGAAAACGGAGAAATTGAAGAGAAGAAGGAAAACTAACGTCGATCACTAGCACAAGCGAGTTCCCAATCTAATGTTCTTACAGTGAAGCAATTCAATTCAGTGATGGCATGCTCGTTTGAATGCACTCTTAAACTGCTTTCTTATTCCATTCCAGTCAAATCAAGTACTGA
>JAQIWH010000550.1:0-45858 GCA_034695005.1 Cryptops parisi | reverse complement strand
AAGCAGTCACACCACTTGACACTTGATGCTTGGTCGGAACTTGAGCTCAATGCAACGCTAGCTCAATGGAAAATTTTGGAATGTATAAACTTTATAATAAATTACATCACTCATGAAAAACATTTGTGATGTCATTATTAATGGTCCCTAGTTTGTCAATGTGATTTTCCAGGTGGCACCACAGTCAAACAAAATTAAAAAATGTTACAGATGTACTATGGGGAAAACGGTTAATGCAATGTCTTGTTATTGAGGGTCTTTGGTATAAACATTATCTCATTGTTTAAATTCAAACCACGCTCTTTAACAAAGAGTTAAAACATCCAAAAATAATATTTTGTTTAAAGAAATAAACACACAACAAAATATTCCCCTCACAGTGACTAGAACAGGTGAAAGTTTCTTTCATTTTTGGCTTCTTTCGTATTTTTCCTCACGAGGAATTATTATTTTTTTTGTGCGTTGTTTTTTTGTCTTTGGTTGATACTTGAAATATCATAAGATTGGGTTAGTTTGCATGTTCTGAAAAAAAGATAGACTTGTGCATGTTTTCCTTCTTTGAGGACAAAGTGAAGTATTTTGTGGTTCTTCGCTGTCTGTCCAGTTGGGTGCTAAAATTCTCCTGTATTCTATTTTTTTCTTGTGTTAGATTGTTTCATTCTTCAGTATTTGATTAATAAATTTTGTCCTGCATTATTACTGTACCTGGTTTGCCACCTGTTTTCTTTGGTCGCTTTATTTTGTTCTCTAGTTTGGACTTGTTTGGTCAAAAGATAAAAAAAAAATTAAACAGAACGCAATGTACTCATTTAACCCTACTGGGGCCAATTAAAAGAAACGAAACTTGAGCTTGTTTTGAACTGGAGAAAAAACGGAGCGGGACAAAAGCATCCCTTTTTGTTGACGATTTGCCATCTTTTTCCACTCATACCACCTTGGGGTGGGAGAACGTCAACTTCAGTTGACAATCTTGTTGTCATGAGTCTTGAGCTCTTGTTCACAGTTCTCGCTTCTCCCCGACAGACCATGTACATGTGCAGACCATGTACATCGTAACCCACTCGTGCCGTGTGGGTTCAGTTTAGGGTCTGACACCGTGGGGGCAGGTTTTCTCGGGGTAGTCCCGTTTCCTCCTGCTTCATAAAACCCTGTTCCATGTTTATCATCCTCATCTCATCGTCATTTTCTGTATTTCTGATTTAAGTAAAGTCTGAGGGCCAAATGACATAGCTGTAAAAGCCAGTCGGTGCCCTCGTTAAACCCCAAGTACCTACCCCAAGTACCTACCTTTACAAAACCTATTGTGTTTACCAACTAGATTTATTTTTCAAAACACGGAAACATTCGTCGCTAAAAATCATTTGTTTTATAGTAATATACACATAGTTTTATGCCATCTTTTAAAATAATTTGCTAATGTAAGTCTGTCTACCTATACTATAGCTCATTAGCTCACTCAATTCAAATTGAAATTTGAAATTCAAATAATAGCTCATTGGCTCAATTCAAATTCACATTCAACCAAAAGGTTTTACAATGTTGTCACCAGCTAACGCCAGGTGCCGGTCGATTGAAGGGCTTTTTACTAGTGTTTTTGTTTTTTTATAATGCATTTAACCGAACAAACAAAATAAAACTTTAAGTAACGATTGTATTACACCATAAAACCGCAAACAGTGAACAATTCTTATATTGGTAAATTGCACAACATGTTACTTCTGTAGCGACATCAAACATCACAAATGTTGCGGCCTTCACATTTGTATTCAAGCCATCTTAAAATTTCTGAAGACAAAATTTAAAGCTTCCAAAATTTGATACATTTTTTATCTTTCTTTTAACAACAAAAAAAAAACGACAGTAGTTGTGGTATTAAGAGTAGGTAAAAGAACGAGTTCCAATTTCTTTCTCACAAGATGGCAGCGAATGACGACTGAGAACGAATCGATTGGAAAAACTTTCTGGCGACGACGAATCTTGTCTTTCGTTATATGAAACGGGTGGAAATTGGAGGATATGGGACAGAACTCCATCGTAAAATAAGAAAGAAAGAAAAAGAAGGAAAGATCGTCGTCTTCTCTTTCGGTCAGAGTTCCAATCGTGTGTCTGAAATGGAATTCCATTGCTACAAAACACGTTTTTCGTTCTACGAGAGACAGAAGAAACGGTTTGAGACTTCTTGCATTTCAGCCGTGTTTTGTTAAAGTGTGTACAGTACTAAGTGAAAAAGAGTAAGATAAAAATTGCAACAAAAAATTGCTTTACCAGTTATATCACTGTTTTAACGTACCAGTACCGTACCTTCATGCAAATACATCACACATTACCTCAATGTCATGACATGAGAGAGAACAGGTAAAGCGAAAAATTGAGAATCAAAATGATATGTATTTTTTTTTAACTTTCTCTATATTATTTTGTTTTTCTAAAACTTATCAAAAAATGTTTATTTTCTAAAAAAACTGTACGCCATAATGTAGCCTGTACACAGTGGGTATCGATATTAACTATGGAGCTAATTTTTTAATTAAATTAAAAAATTCGAAAATAACAATATTACTCTACCTCAAGCTGGTGACTTCTTGGCACTGGGACATTAGATTCAAAATTAATGAGCTAGTATTCATGTTTTTTCATGATTTTAGACGAATTTTCAGTCCAGCAAAATTAGGTTATGATTTTCAGATACAGTACAGAACATTACAACGTAACGTTTAAATGAATTATGTTAATTCTCATTGCCCTGTTTAAAACTATTTATTAATTCTCTTAGCTGCGTAAAAATAGACTTTAAATTCAGATTGCATCATTTACAAAGATTACAACTCCTGGACAAAAGTATGAAATATATTCCAACATTTGACTTTCTTACACTGCACAAATTAATTTTATTGTGCAATACAAATATATATTATTGAGAGGACATTACTAAACAACAATAAAGACAAATCACATTGAAAAATATGTATTCAAACAAAAATTATGACCAAATTTGTGAAATAGTGTATAATGTAATATATTCCATACTTTTGTCCAGGGGATGTAGATCGCCTGTGAACATCAAATACATTCGCTGCAAACACAGGATCTTGAAGATTTCTGGACAATAGGTTTCTTGTTGCTCCATAAATTGTTAACTAACCCACTTCCAAAAATTCTCCAAGGGTTCTACGAGAGTAAGTGTACAGTACTTTATCGTCAGGCGGTACATGGTGACAAAGGTCGAGAAAAGCGCATGCGCCGTCCGAGTTTCCGGAATGTCCCGGGTCGTCCATCGACTCTGACACGTTAAACTACGTTGAAAAGGGGGCCGCAAAGCAGCTGTTCTGGTGGTGGATTTTGTTTATTGATGTCCGGGGCCGCCAATGTAATGCGAAGGAGCAAAGGGTTGCGAAAAAGACCGAAAGGAGCAGCAAACAGCAGATGCAACCCGGGGGACTAGGGTTAAACGGACGATGGCCAATACAATACAACGTTAATTACATTACGAGGGACCCTGAATACAGATTTTTACACAGCCCGGCTGC
Organism: Cryptops parisi; assembly: GCA_034695005.1. Classification (NCBI taxonomy): domain Eukaryota; kingdom Metazoa; phylum Arthropoda; class Chilopoda; order Scolopendromorpha; family Cryptopidae; genus Cryptops; species Cryptops parisi. The sequence continues at coordinate 42,331 of JAQIWH010000550.1, read as the reverse complement.
GAGTAATAAATCAACGCTCGGCCGTCTTCATCGAACACAAGGGAAGTGCTAACTAAACCAAAGCTAGCATCTAACCGCAATCTACGAGTGATGGATGACGATCCCAGCTACCAAACCTTTAAACTGCTGGAAGGGTAAACGCATCGAAAAGAATATAGGCCTACCTCATATACATGGCCTATCCTATATAAAAAAAAAACGGTGGTTCCAGCCTCCAATGAGCGTAGCTAATGAACGACAAACGCGCTAGGAAGGAACCACAGGGGTGAAAAATAAAGAAGAAAAAAACTTGAAAACCATAACAAAGACTTCTTTATCAAAGCTTTTGTATGAAAGACTACAAGATTGAAATGCAAAGGCTTCAATCTGAAAGCACGTGTGAACTTTCGCTCATGGGAACAGAGGATCTATTGATCGCCTAAACTTGTTGAATCTTGGCTTATTAATATAAAATGTCTATGCGTATTAAAACAGAAGGTCAATGCCTTAAATATACACACGGTGATCCTGCTTGTTTAAAAAAAACTGATACATTTGTGATTAAGTTTAAATAAAATGTCACCTATATGCCTTTTTCATACGCTTTAAAATTAGATTCACTTGTGAGTTTATGAGATCGTAAGTTAGTTTGTGAGTGAGATGGGAATTGAACGTATACTGGCATCTACAGGTGTGATAATACACTGCATAGTCTAATGTACCAAAAATTGCATAACGTGAGAATCGCATACAAATCGAAAACCGCATAAGTCCAATGAAACAAAAATCGCACAAATCGAATCGAAAATAGAATTACTCAAAACTCGCATAAATCTAATATCATATTACTCAAAAATCGTATTGATCTGGATTCGTATAAATTAAAACTTGCAGAAATCGAAAAATGGACTTACTCAAAACTCGCATAAATTGAATCAAATTTCTCAAAAATCGTATAAATTTAAATCAGCATAAAGCACTACTATATAAAGCGCATTCTTTAAAAAGCATTTTTAATGTACCGTACTTGTTACAAACTTTGATACCAATTCTGTACTCAATTCTGTCTCAACGGTTAATTGGCGTACCGGTAATGATTAAGTTTCGAGAATTTTCTATCAACTGCATTTTTCCATAGATTTCTTAATTTGCATTCGAAATGGTGAGAACTACAAAAACCATATTTCTTGAAAATTCATTAAAATTTATCCCACTGAGTGAAATGTAGTTTTCACTTTTTGAAACATGTTTTGTTTTGTCGTTTTCTTACTCAATATTAAATATCCATTTGTTTCTTCGTTGTCTTCCAATCTATTCATTTTTAGTATTTATTTGTTAGTTTTCGATCAATCATCATTAAGGAAACGTTTCCTAAAATTTGATATTATTATCCTAAACTAATATTAAAGTTTTCTAGACTTAGGCAAGTAAATCAAATTAGACAAAAATTTCATGAAGTCTGTCAGTAGAGCTTTCTGATTACTTCCTTTCTTTTCAGAGAAACTCTAAAGAAGAAATTGCAATCAAGTCGTCAAGCATTTTAATTACATTTGTCACTAGTAGTTCTTCTTGTTTAATGGCAAACGAAAAATAAAGAATGAAAAAACAACGAAAAGAAATCAAAAAGTTCTTAATGAAAAGAAATAAAATGTCATCACTCGGTAATAGCAATATCAATTTTCATTATAAGTTTAGAGCGAATTCAAGTATGCTTCCTTACAACATAACACGGCAATGAAAAGTCATGTTTAACTAATCACATCAAAAGAACCAACGCATGACAATGACGTTCTGACACCTAGCGACTGTTTAAAAAAATAAAAACATACGTTTCTCCAAACACAACTACAGTAGTTCACGATATTTAGTAACATTAAAACGTAAAAGAAAGTGAATTTTTTTTTAATTTCATTTCACATTGTGTAGTTATCGGTTTTAGAAAAGACAAAAGGTTGTTCACAAAGGTTGTTGACAAAAGACAAAAGGTTCGGTGTACACTTTACACGTATACATATACGTCCCATATTATTAATTTCATACGAATACCTGTACCTTAAGATGACATATGTATTTATGCGTGAGTTTTCTAATGGTCACTGGTATGTTAAACATTTTATAGCTACAGATACTGTCTCTTTCTACAGTTTCTTTTTGCTTATGACATTGGAAATCGTTTAAGTTTCAACAGAAAAAAAATCATATCTACACAATGCAAAGTGATTTTAGATAACTGGTTCAAGTTCTATTATATAATGTCGTTTTGACTGGTCTATGGCCTGTACAATTTTTTTGTAGTGTTCTGAGAAGGTAAACAAAACTGGGGAAAAATTTAGGCAAACAGGTCGTTTTCAGGGGAATGGCAGAAAAATGGAAAAGTAACTAAGGTAAAGGAGAAAAAAATTGTTCGCCAGAAGGCGCTTTCATCATCGCCAGGACACGTTAATTGGTTGCAAAACTCGAAGTATGGGAGGCTGGTGGGAAGAGATAATGGAGACACCATGCGGAAAACCTATTCATCAAACGAAAACGGTCTCCCATTTGCATTTTGATCAGATCACCTCCGAGTACAAATGACAATCAAAATAAGAGTGTCAGCAGCCTGCATGTGTGTGTTTTGCATGAGTAGAGTGAGAAGAGAGAGAGAAAGGCGACAAACACCATTCGCCAATGTCTTTATTATGCAGATGCAAAACGTGCGGTTGAATTGTGGCTTCAACTTTTTTTTTAAATTTTTCATTAAAAAAGTATTCTCCATCTCAAGTGTGCGGTGGTACTTAGAACTTTGATGTTCATTCAACTGAAAAGCTGTCCTTTTCATCGGTTCACTAACTTTTTTCTTTAGTCCGAAATTGGTCATTAAGTGATTCAAAGGGCAGTGTCACCATCCAAAAGTTGCTAGAAATCAATATAATACCTATTATTCTTGTATAGTCAAGCAAATTTTAATAATGTTGAAGTCACGAGTCAAGATATTATCAGTCCGGGATAGGTGTCTGTGTAGGCTGTTTGGTTTGAATTGATCATTTATTTTATGCTATTCTTTTAAACGTCAGAAAAAAATCATTTAAAAAGAAACCATAGTGCACATTTTCCAAGACTTTATACTCAGCGAAACATAGCAATCATTCCATGTGTATTTTTATTTTCAAGTGACACTATTGGGATAATATATTATCCTGTAAACATGGGCAAAATCAATGTTTGCTATGGAAAAATTGAACGCAATGATATGCAATTACCATTAGCAGTTATAAACAATGGCCAACTGGAGGTTCAAATTTTGAAATCGTTAGAACGTGTTATATGGATGTTCAGTGACCACACAATTATGTATACGTAATTTAACTAAAAAATAGGCAAAAACAAACAAACCAAAAAATGCTATAAACCCGAAAAAAAGTCCTTACTAATTTTACCACATTAAAATTAGAAAATCAGCCTAATTTTTAAAGTACAAAAACAAATACGAAACGTTGTTCATGAATTAATTACATGTTTTTCTATTAGTTAATAGGTTAAATTGAATGATATTTTGTTATACGTAATCAAAATATTGGTTTTGGGTTACTATTGATCTTTTATTTATGCAGTGCTGCCATCCATTGAGGAAAAGCTGATCGATAAGGCGAAATAGTTTTTTCCTCTCCCTTTCAATACTGGAGATGCTAGGAAGACACCAACATAATGCAAATGAAAGTGAAAAGAAAATTAACTACAAAACAGCTGTTAATTCATATTTCGTTACCTGCTATAGAATGTTACTACTCATTACACGCACGAGCCTAAAATTGGTTTAGTTTTAGGAGAACTTTTGAGTGAAATTGCTTTTGCGCAACTCTTTATTATTCATACACTGTCATTATTAATCATGGTCTCTAATAAGACTTCGGGATAGTGCAAGCTGTTAATTGCCCAGTTTAATTACGTCCGTACGGCTGCTTTCCTTTGATAATTAAATGCTAACACCACTAATTACACGGGCAATCCTGTCTCAATGAATGGCAATTCACTACATTTATTTCCAAGTTCCTCATATTTAAAGCTAAAGCCTTTTATGTTAATAGTAATTACAAAAAAATTGGAAAGATTTTAAAAAACAGATGAATTCACATTAGCATTTCTTTTTCAAAATCGTGACACAAAGACTTAAGTGAATTATGATCATGATTATAAGGTTCGCAATATTCGTGCCATTACATAAAAAAGTTACATCGGGTGAAAAATGGCGACTTTGCCATAAATTACCCTCAGTGGACGTATTCGATTGGTCAAAAGTTGAGTCTCGTGGTTGGCAAAAATAATTTTTCATAAAATATATGCTTAATAATAAAATGTCAGGTTGATTAATTTTTAATTGCATACTTCAAATATTTGCTGTATAAGTACCACCAGAATTAGAGCGTAACAAGTTGTACTTAAAAGTTACGAAACATTCAGTAAAGTAATCTGCATAGAATACCGCTGCTAAATAGTTATGGTAAAACAATACACGTAGTCTTGTGATGAAATACCAATACAGTATAATCAGATTTGTTTTTGTTTTATCTGGAAAAATTGAAGAACATTATATTTTAGTGAAAGACGGTTGTTTTCCTCTTTGAAACACGTGGTTAAAAAACTTTTTTGTTTTTTCAAAGAATCTTGGCGAAATTGAAGAATAAATCATTTGAAGAATGTTGCGATTTCACAACCATAGTACTGTAGAGTAGGTATGTATTATAAAAAAACAAACACTAAAAAATCGATTGAAAGTTCATGTGACACTAAAAAAGAAAAAGTGAAAACGATTCTAAGTAAAATGTAAGCATTATCGCACAAGTTAAAAAAAATGGAGAAAAGGCAGAAGAAACAGAAGAAAAAAAAAGAGAATAGAACGACAAGCTTCAACCCCCATAAACGCCCTTGTCTAAGTGCTTGCCACAATGGCGGGCGTAAATTTACGGTCAGTGTCAATTGGGAACCGAATCGCGCATTTGCCATCGCCGAAGACGAAAACGGAGCTCTATAAACTCGTAAGAACATAGTCAGAAGTGAGTGAGTGAGAAAGAGAGGAGAAAAAGTGGGTCTGTGTGAGTGTGGCTTTGCTGCTGAGGCTGATTCAGCAACCGTTGCAGAAGGCGACCATAAAAGTAGCGGTTTTATCAGGGGCCCCACCCTTTCTTCCCCCAGCAACCCACGCGCCGTCTGCACGTGATAAGCTCTTTTTAAGCCCTTTTTAAGCCCTTGCAAGTCTTTTTCTCCATCTCCCCCTACAGGGGTGGCATATAGGCCTACCATCCGTCAAGAAAGCAAGACGACGACGACGACGACCAGGGCACGTCTGATTTCGACTTGTCACCATAGGCGTCGTCTGCATCGGTTTTTTTGACATTCAGTAACGTTGGTCATTTTTTTTATTTGGCAGAAATACAAAAAAGTCTTTTTTTTTTGTTGGTAAAGTATTGGTACTATTTTAACAGTAGCGTTTGTATATAAAATCTGCAAATGCAAAAAAAAGTTTATAACATTATTGTAAATGCGAAATATCTGCGATATGGGCTTATGTTTTTTATTTATTTATTTTATTTTTATATATTTCGGTCAAAATGATCATTAGTACCAAGTACAAAGTACTTAAACTACAGATTAATACAATGAAAAAATTATACAAAAAAGAAAACAAAAATACATAAATGTTATGACACATAACCAACCATACAAGCAATTACAAAATTGTTAATAAGATGAAATACAACATTGCTACATCAACAACCTCAACAACTCAATTCAGCAATATATATTTGTAAAAACAACCATCAAATGTGTATAGTTATAGGTATGACGATTGAATCTGTGGGTGGTTTTCTTTATGTACAGAGTACAGTATTGAAATTCCGGGCGAAACCGGGCAAGAAACCTAGTACTACATATAGTTCACTACATAAGCGTATAGTTAAATCTGAACAACCAATCACGGTTGTGAATCCAACAAAATAAACGCTTAACATAAACCAGCAAAAATAACTTTCGTGTTTGTTTCAAATACAGTACTTTATAATTGGGTTTCCAAATAAAAGCACAGTAACACGACAAGTTTACTGTTGTTTGTTTTTTAAATTGAGGGCTCGTAAAAAGTTATTGGTTTGTGTTGAGCACTATTGGAATCGCAGAAAACTACGTATAGGCCTACATGAATTATAAATGCATAATTAGCATTACACCTATTGAGCGGAATTACTGATGGTATGATAAAACACCTTCAACAGGGCAAGTTGTCATTTTCATCAAAATCATTTTGAAAAAAAATTAAACCATCCAAAATCCTCACTAATATATAAATGCAAAAGTTTGTATGTTTGTGACTCCACCACGTAAAAACTACTGATCCGATTAACTTGATTTTGTTTGTCAACAATTTATAGGTCCCAAATAACATAGTAAGTAAGTTTTATACAGATTGAATGTACGCTTCGATAACTAATCTCAGATAATCACGATATTCGTATAAGCTTCGTGCTGCGGGCAGCAGTGTGGAGCAGGTGTCGCGCCTGTGCACGACGTACCACGATAGTGCGATGGTTAAACCATCGTGCGCGATGGTTGAAGACAACATCGGGTGCGAGTGCGAGTTTACACTCTTGATTTAATAAACTTAACGTTAAACCCAAACTTTTTTGATTCCCGTTTTAATTGTAAAACGACCGCGAGCGAAGCCGCGGATATCGTTAAGAAATAGTTGAGGATGACGTCATTTTGTGTTCACGTTCTTTCCCCGTGTTGTATTTATGGATCATGTTGTCAATGAGTAAGAAAGACTTTACCAATAGTCTTAGTAAGACAGATCTAAACTTTAGATTCGTGCGCATTATTGGTTATGAGGGAATTGAAATAAAACATTTAACACATTATTATACGCGTAGAACATCTATTTAAAGTATTTTCGATTAAGAAGTTGGTACTTTTTTATTAGCTGGTGAAAAAGATCTTCCGTCTTCAAAGCTCTTACATATATACAGTACATATTGTTAAATGCATAAGTTAATATTTCATAAATATCTCATTAGTACATTATTTTGTCACCTGAGTTCTATTTTTGGTGTTTGATAAAGATTTCAAGCAAGGTTGGCGTTAGTGTTCACAACATGTTAAGACAAATTGCAAACATTGAGGTTCATGGCAGTCAGTAGTAACTAAAAGATGCCATCAAAAATCGGTTTCGGCCAATCTAGCCTTTTCAAAACAACTACTCGAAATGGGAAGGGTAAACGACGTAATAAACAAGGAAGGACGACCCTCCTCGACTGGCGAATCGCCTATAAATTTGGACTAACGAGGGGGAAGAGAAAAGCCAAGTGACTCAAAATAGCTCTTCATTTGTAGAAAAATTTAAAATTTACTGCTGTAGTACGACCGAAAATAGCAATATCTTCGTTCCGTCCTCAAATTTCGTACAGATATCTCAAATATTACCCCCCTATTCGTAAACAACCAAATAAAGCAAAAACCCGTAAACAGGATACGTTTGGCAATTACGTACAAACAGCCAACAGGCACAACATTATTATAATCTATCTGGTGGTAAATGTAAACAAACGTGCAAATATAGATATATCGCTTTTGATGGAAAGATTTTGAAGAATGATTTTATTTTGTCATTGACAATTTCATAGATATATCGAACATAAAGCAGTTCTCTCTTCAAATATCCGAAAATATATTCATGAACGGTATTGATCACGATATTGACAACGAACTTTAACCACAAAGTTGACAGCTGGGTTAGAGAAGTATTGTTGACAACATCGCAATGATCATCAATCAAAAATGAAACTATCATCATCGTATTATAAATCATCATTATTTTATAAATCATCAAAATCTGTAGATTTATTCTACTACAGTAGGCCTATTTACATATCAAAGTGAATATGTTTTATTGAGCGTGATTATTATTGTGTTATTACAATGTATATAATTTTACGTTAGGGTGGACCTTATAATATAATGGGGTAGAAGAAACCAAAAGTTTTATTTTTAATCGGAGCACGAGCTAATCTTGTTCCCAATATTAGAAAAAAAAGTATTATCCCTAAAATCTGGTCAATTTCAGATGAAATTTAGAGGTTGCTACCAGAGTTGGAAATATTAGTTTGAAACATAGGTAGCATTAACACGCAATTCTTCAGATCTTGGTAGCGACCCCTAAATATTATTCAAATTTAACTAAATTTTACCAAATTTACTTTTTTCATAATGAAACAAATTCAGAACGTGCTCCGTTCAATTTTCCAAAACTTAAAAATAAGGACCATACGGACATACTTATGAAAATCGATAACAAAATCATAATTGTCCAGAATAACGTTGTATGTCACAAAAAAATTAATATGGAGATTATTATGGAAAGCCTTGCCTCGTATATGGGCCAAGCTAGTGCCACCAATAGACAAACTCAAACCTACCTAAAACATACATATATCACTTTGAAATTGATCATTTAATATGTGACAATCAATGTGTTGCTGAATACTTTTTCCGCTTACTCAAAACTATGAATTATTACATACAACGTTATTGTGGGCAAGCCTTCAATTAATTGTCGTTTATCAGGCCTGTTGCCGTTCTCATTGATTGATGTTTTTGAAACCATACAAGTAATCTTTCTGTTCTATCTGAGTAATCTCAAAAACTAGTTTCGATTATGACTTTGGCGACTCTTACACCATCAACTTTTCTTTTCGTTTCACCATCTTCCTTTAACTCTTTCATCCCAGGAGAAGATGAAAGCCAATGAATTTCACGTTATGAGCCCGAGAGAACCAAGAAGTAGTAGTAGTCAGCCATTTCAAGAACCAAAAGCAACAATAGAAGCAAAAAAAAAAAAAAACATAAAAGAATGAAAAAAATGGAAAGAAAAATGAAAGCCATGAGTAGGATGAAGAAGAAACCCAAGTCAGCGAATCCACCTAAAGCTGATGCTGAAAATGGTGCTCATGTATAAAAGAGATTTTTTTTCGATATATATAGATATATGTTTCTCTTTGCTATTTTTTTCTTATCTCTTTAATATCAAACCATCTTTTTTTTTTTGTGTACCGAACGTCTTCGACAGATGTCCTAATTGTATTGTTTCTTTTTCGTACGTGAAAAACAACGTTTTATGGTTGCAGCATAATCTATCATCTAGGAAGATGAGACAGCAATATTTTAATGCAATTTCCCAAAGAAGTGCATTAATTTGCTAATTATCAGCAGTATAGTTCATTCAAGCTAATAGAAAAGTTTGTACGAATATTTTTTAAAACATTAAAGCGGGTATTACACGTGCGGTTTTTCACTGGCGATTCCTCTGCAACTCACTGGTTGTGACGTCATTTAATGCTTTTCTATGCCACAAGCTTCCCTTGCAACTCGGATCTTGTGAGTTGCAAGCGTTGTAGAAATCCACAGAATTGTCGCCAGCAAAGCCAAAGTTGCAAAGAAACGCCAATCACCTATCATCAGCTCAACAAATGGCAGCACATGGTTCGACAACACGTACACGTTATCACTTGTCCGCAGCACTAGGTGCATAAAGGTACAGCCATAGCCTACAAGAACAAGATTCTTGTAGGCTATGGTATAGCAGTAATGAAGTTGCAGTGAATTGTTGTAGTATTTTATCACTGAAAATGAGTCATCAATATCGATAAAAAATTTATCATCAACACTGGAGAATAAACAACAACAAGGTTCGCGTTGAATCATGGGATTGCGAGTTGCTTTCAAATCAAGTCGCCTCGTGTAATTGAGCAAGATGCAAAAACCTGATCATGACGTCATGAATAGCAGTGGAATCTCTTGAGAAAAGCAAGTAAAATCGCACGTGTACCATCCGCTTTACGGTTTTTAAAAAGTCAACTACGAACAAGTATTACTAGTAGTACGTTTTGTGTAAACAAGTTGGGAAAAATTGTCAAAAAAACAGAATTTAAATGTATCAACAATTTAAAAAAAAGAAGTATTTAAGTAGTACTGTACAATCAGTATAATTCGATGTTATACGGAGATATAACTGAAGCTAAAATATTTTACGAGGGTTAGTTAAAAACGTATCCGGAAAAATGAAATAAGTGGGATAAATATTTTTCCTGGAAATGTTTCAACTAGTGTGTCAAGTTCTATTTTCGTTATTTTATTCAGTAAAATAAGCAAACCAACGGTCCGTTTTGTTATATTACATTATATTTAAGAGTGGTTTGTTAATTACAACGTGTAATCTTGGTGATAAATTGCAGTTTCGTTCTTCTTAAGCTACTTGTTTTAAAATCAAAGTTTTGCAATAAAATTTCATAGTTTATATTATATATCAACACCTCATAGAACACCAACAATCAAACCGACTTCAACAAGATCAACATCTTTAACACCTGATCAAACATTTCCGATTCTTATGAACTACAATAAGACTCCAAGATTAACACTTTAGGAAACCATGAGCCTGAGCAAACCACTGTATCTAACAACCACCATTTCGGTTATTGTAGCGTGAATTTTTTTCTATCCAACTTCTAGATGAAACTGAACAATATCGAAAATAACGTAGAAAAAAATTGAATGTGTCAGACATGCATGTTGTCAACGCAAGCGTTCCTCGTACGACTAGAACAATTTTTTCTTTTAGAAACAAAACGAGAAAACAGGTAACAACTTTTTAAGTTTAGTTCTTCCCGATTTTTTTGCTGCTTTTGTGAAAAAAAACAAACCAAAAACTATCGTTTGTTGTCGGTGTTTGTCCCTTTCAGTGAGTGACCTGGTCCGTAACGACCAAGGGGTCTTGTCGTTGGCGTTGTTATTGGCGAGTTGGGTCGAGGTCCCAACCATCAACCATTGGTGTCGGAACAGCCATTCTGAGTCGATGGAAGGAAGAAAGACGAAAAGGCAAAAAAAAAAAACCCTACTATATGGGAGAAAAAAGGATTTTTGGACCAGAAGACGCGCCTTTCCTTACAAATACCCCCATTCGGGTCCGAGTGGCGCAAAAATGAAGTTTGTTCGCGCTCCATTGGCTTTAGTCATGCCAACAAGGGAGAAAAAAAAAGAAAATTGTAATGGTAGTCTTGTAAGAGAGGAGAGAACATTCCAAAGTACCTGCGTCTCCTCCTCTATGAGCATTATTGAGCGGCGAAGAAACGTCGATGGCGCAAAGAAGAGACTTCATCAGCGAGAAAATTCGAACCTGCTTCTGGTAAGATTAAGGAGGCGGATTCTGGGATCTTGTCTTATCAGTGAAAGTTCCTAGCATGACATAGGTTTTAAGCTCACCACTGAAACACACCACTCACTTTTCCCCCTCTGTTCTCTCAATTCCCCATGTTACGTAATAACAACCTTTATTTTTCATTCCCCTAGTATTCAACCAAAAAAAAGTTTAAACAGGCTACACCAATGCTTAAAACCAGTAAAAAAAAAACTGTATTTATCCACCATTCAAAAGATTATTCAAGAGATACTGTACATTGAAAATTGAACTCTTTACCTTGAATGACATTACCGATAAACAAATAAGAGAAACATTTCAAAGAAACTCTTCCTACATTTATTGACGAGATACAAATGCTGATGGTAAACAAACCCTAACGTTTCGTCTTCTTTACATAAAGGCTTTCTCAAAGGAAAAACAGACAAGAACACAAGACAAAGAACACTAGCAGCACAAAGAAACGGTCAAAAACTTATCGGCCGTTTTTGGCTCTTTGCGGTGTGCTGCTGGTGTCTTTTGTCTTGTGTTCTTGTCTGTGTTTATTTTCCTTGAGGAAGTTTTTATGTAAAGAAGGCGAAACGTTGGGATTTGTTTTCTATCAAAATTTGTAAGAGAATGTTTCGTTGAAAATTTTCTCGTATTTGTTTTTCGGCAAGAGATAGGGGAGACTGAGGTATGTACACTGGATAAGTTGTTACGTTAGAGTTATTTAAACCATCTATTAGGGGTATGACGTTCCCCACCAGTGCTCATGTAGCCTAAATATGTAGGCCTAAATATTATTCAATTATTATTATTATACTTAATAATTGGTATTTTTTATAATTTTTATTTTACAGAGCAAACTTGGAATACTTGATGAAAAATTTCATAGCTGAGCAACGTACCGGTACTGAAGTTGTACTGGGTGGCACAAACGTCACACTACATTTGCATATTACAGTATACAGTAATTATTTTAAAAATGTATTTGATTTTTTTTTTTTAGTTAAATAGTAAAATTCACGAGCTTCGGGCAATAAAAACCGCATAATAAACCACATTTTTTAAATTATCCAAGAGAGCCGTTTTTCTGGTGAGAAACTCTATGGAGTACCATATTGAGCATTGAGATGATTCTTTATATCTATACTATATTATGCTGCTATTTTCTGGAAAATCCAGAAAGTTGTAAGTTACCAGCTAGAAACAGTACTGAGAGAGTTTGATGTAAAACTTTCATTTTTGGAAAAAGTGTCCTTTTCACTATATTGCCCGGAACCCTTCAAGTATACTGAATTAGGTAAGAAATTCTCACATAAATGACCCCCGTTTTCGGCCTCATTAAGTAGGGTTCTTTGTAACACAATTTCCGTTACATTTTGCAGTACATTTGGTTACATTTCTGTACAACTTTAGCACGTTGTACAAATTGTACAGCAGTATGTTGTTTAATTGTGAATTTTCCACCATAAATTTCTCAAGGTTTCTTTGTAAAATTGATTATAAAAATTACAAAATTACAAAATAATATCAAAGTTATTAATTATTTGAACTGTAGTGCTTTTTTGCGCCACCCTGTATACAGTATAAAACAAAAAGATAGATATTCGTACCACAAATACAATTTTGTTGATAAAAATATGAAATATAAATGAAAATTGTATGTAAATTTCTCCTTAAGTACCGATACCGGTATCTACATCGATTTCTTTGCAGTTAATGAAAATTAAAAAAAATAAAACTGAGGGTAAATAGTGATGAGTCTTTAATGTATACGGTTGTGTTTATCACTTTTACAACAGAATATATAAAAACCAGGTCGTTAATCTATAGTTTCAAAACATTATTAAAACCTACGTAGGCCTATTATTAAGACTTAACTTATTAAATGTATAAGCAGTCGCTGCAAGAAAAGTGTGTACAAGCAGTGTACGAACTTTAAAGTTTAGTTAATTATTAAAGTAGATGGCATTTTGCGTGTACTTTAGTTTTAAACCTACTTATATTTAGCAGATTCTAATCGCTTCCTACTCGACGTGCAAAATTCTTACCGGTTTACATATTTTAAAGTGGGTGGTGTGAAATCAATATTTATGGACTGATATACTATGCCGTTTTCCAGGCAACTTACATTTTTGAAAAACTTGCATAGTTTTAATAGTTTTAAGCAACCTGTTGTTGCCAAGTGAAGAGCACAAAAACAGAAATTCTCGTAGGATTTATGAAAATACATATGTGCACAAAGACTCCAATTGGTAGTTAGTCGAATAAATTAAGGTACTGTGAATTTGTTTGTCACTACACCTTTCATTAATAATAAGCTATTTAAAATAAGTAAAAAAGCAAATAAAAATGAGTAGCCATCGTGAAACTGCAGCTTCACAGTTTACAACATTTAGGACAGGACTTGTCATGACATTCACGCGCTTCACTCGTCATGTTTGGTGGACAGTAACGGCAACATCAACGTCAAGAGGAATAATAACAACAAAAAAAACAAGAGAACAGTTCACAATAGCCAAAAACCAGTATTGTAAACACTTGATTTATTTGATATTGGACATTAAGCACTTGAAAGATTTTAAGCCATCGTTAATTTTTAACCATCAGCCATTAAGCACTTAAGGGATTGTCTTCGATTTGCCAATTGTAGACTGACGTTGTTGTGGATTAAACTTACAAAGCACAACTCGACCACACAAAGATAAACTGCAACCCCAAATCTGGACTTTAAGTGACCCCCCATCTAAACGAAAAGAGCTTGAGAGAAAGGGGTGAGTGTGTGGACATTGGCGACCACTGGAGACATCTGGCAACAGTCTGCGGGTGGAAAAAAGCGATTCATCAGAGACGCAGACGCCAATCGTGGCACCAATAGTTGGCACAAAAAAAAAGAAAAAAGGGTCCCCTTCAGAAGGCGTAGGCAAGGGGAAGGAAGCAGGAAACGTTGCCAGCAAACCTATTGGAGATGATGACGAACAATGTGCTGCTGCTGACGCGGTCCAGACACCCAAGTGCTACTAACCAGCCAGGGGAGGTCGAATGGGAGTTAAAAGAGAAAAGAAGAAATGTGGAACTGAAGTGAAAATGATGCTTATGATGATTTCGAAAGCAGAATTTTTATCTTGATATGATCACCAGTCGTCATAAAATGGAACCCTTGATTAAGCTTTTATTCGAGTTGAGGGTGTTTTGGGAATGAGGTGATTTATGAGGCTTCCTCGTTTCAATGCAGCTAACGAGAAGTCCGACAGGAGTGGCTATTAATAAAGCAACCGCTGTGAGAAGGCAAACGAAAAAGCATTGAAATTGTATCATTTTTTAAAGATTTTTTTTCGTGTGTGCTTTTGTGATGAATAATATATTCACGTCCTAAAGTTGGAAAATGGACAGATGGAAGATAAATACGTAAGAGGATTATATTTAGATATACAGTATTTATTTATATACACAGAATAATAAAGGTGAAACCTTATCTGTGCAGAAAAAAGCACTTTTCACCACGTTTAATTTTCAAAATAATACTTTTATTTCTGCAAGCCCACAATATTGAAGAAAATAAGGTTTAAAGAAACCAGTAAAGGTTCAATGTGAACCTTAATTTTGTTTTCAATATTGTGGACCTTAAAGAACCAAAAATAATACTAATCGTCATATAGAATGCTTTATAAAATACGCCCAACAAATAAAAAGATTAACTTACACAGTATTATAGTTTTATACTAGTAGGTAAGCCGTGTTATAGCACTCGAAGATATTGTTCTCTTTGTTTACACGTAACATAGTAATATGTTATGGTTTACACTCACGTTGTTATAGTTTTCCTTGTGTGCTTAGTGTTTGTATTTGTCATCGAAATATTTTGACACGGACAGATAAAGAGCGAGAAAAAGCAACTTTCCGTTTATATACGGGTAGTTTAATTAGCTAAATCTGTAACAAAACAATATAATTTTTTGACACAATTATATTGTGTCAACAATATAATTGTGAAGACACACAATATAATGTGAAATGATAAAAAGCTGGAAATTGAAGCATGTTTTGCTATAACACTATCTCTAATAATAAAATACTAGAGCGTGCGTCCTCCCCACCTATGGTAGCGCCAGCGTGTGAAAATGCCGAAATCGATATTCTAACTGTAACGAATATTGCCAAGCAATACGAGTTAAAACAATACATAACTACAATGAATTTTGTAATAAAAACAAACAACTTCCCCGTCATTCGTGACGGGCTATTTACTAGTAGGAAATAAACTGTAAATAATAAGTTCGTACAGAAGGTACGTAACCCTAAAAAGTATAGCCTAGTCTACAATATAGTCCCATCTACTGTACTAGATAAAGTTCAATATATTTTTTAAAGTATTGTTTATGATAAATGATTAACTCCAATTGTTTTACTAGTTTTCAAATAGTTTTAAAAGACTGAGCACAAATAACTTACGCGTCACTTACGTTTAACGTTTAATGTGAAATTTTTAGATGGAAATGTAGAGTAGATAAATTGGTATAATCATAAATCCAATTTATTCATAGATTGAACACATGAATAAATAGATGTCCGTGATTGATATTTTTAAAGCGGTGTCATAATTTATGATACCATTTCATGGAAAACCTTTTTTGTTGACACCGCATTTTTTTTCATAATAAATTCCTATATACAGTTTCATAGAATCTTTTACAAATTTTTTATTAACTAAGTTAGCTAAATCTCTATTGTCGACTACACTTTGTACTGTTACTTTCTTTCAGCAGTAGTTACTTTATCTTTCTTCAATTAACACTATATTCAACCATGAGTAACATCATTTAGCACAAGTGTACGCTTTACTGACTTTAGTGCTCGCTTTAAAAAAAAAAACCGAGGTAAAACGGAGGACTTTCACCCATAAAACATCCTCTTATATATAAAGCACTCCATTCATCTGCTTGGCGCAGGGTTATTAGTCACGGGTCATTGTATCTTCCAAAACGAACCCGATAGTCGTGAAATAGTCGTTACGAGAAAGCAATGGAACTCAATCGACCCGTTTGATTGGGAAAAGAAAAAAGGAAAACCAAACAGTGTGTGTGCATTGACAACCCAAAATGAAAAGAAAAAAAGTATTACCAGTAGTAGAGTGCCAAAAAAAAAATTACCTCGTCTACTCTTACATCTACAACCCATTGGGTGTTGTTGTTCGCTATCAACTCGTTCCCTCGTGGTGGTGGGAAGTAGTAATGTAAAGCTTTTGTGAAAAGGGCCAAACGATGGATGGATTCCTCGAACAAGCACACACATATAAAGCTCGTAGAGGTTTTTTTTTCTTCTTCATTTTCCATCAAAAGTAAGCCCAAATAATTTGCATTCCAAAAGGACCTTTTCTCGCGCTGACGGGGACCTTTAGACGATGTAGGAGCCCCTAGCTTTTCACAACACAAATGGACCCCAGTTTTTCATGATGCCAATTCCGGACAAACTTCCATTTAGTGCACGCGCGAGGCGATTTTTTTCTCCTACCCACCCTTCACACGGTACAGAGACTTTATTTACAAAAGACGGCGAGTTAAAAACAGTCATTTTTTCCCCCTTTTTAAATTTACTGGTACGGTATAGTCGTGCCTTTTCATTTTTTTCTCGAACGATTGTGTTTATCTTGCCTTTTCTTATTCTAATGTGGGTAGTAAACTATCATCAAAGATTATAAATGATTGTTTAAGGGAAGTTAATAGAAAACTGTCAGTGTTCTAAAAAAGATGTATTGTCCCCAGAATATTTAACTCCAACATTTTAAAACATATACGGTGAGCTATAAATTCACATTAAAGGGATCTTCCATGTGCACAAATTAAATATATATATATTCAATTTATCCTCACAAATTTAATCTTCACTAAATTTCAATGCCCATCTCTTTTCGTCTACTATACATTTTGCTATACATTCATGACCTAAAGCGTATTTTATTTCTAGCTTTGAAACACTGAATCACCCTAACACTGTTTATCATTATATTCGTGAATACAATATCAAAAAACATTTTGAAAAAATAACAAAAATCATTTCTTTTGTAAGAATTTTTTTATAGTATTTTATAACAATGCGTTTTCACTGTGCATTCGTTGATTTGAACTTATACCTATTGAACTCGAATTGTTACTTACTTTAATCCATTGCTTTAATCAATAATTTAATGCCAATCCTTAATTAATGGGTCTAAAAAACTAAACACACAGGAAATTAACAAGAAAAGTTAATGTTTTAAAAGAAAAGAAGCTGTTTTAAAAGAAATTAAAAATCTTCAGCAAATATGCGAAGAGAAAATGCTTTATTCTTTACATAATTTCATACACGGCATAATTGAAGGGCCTGGTGTAAAAGGGTATTAAGTAACATTTTTTCAATTTCGAGGAAAACGCGTTTAATGAACTGAACTTGTCTTGCTGTCTATGGGCTACTTCACACTTCTTGCACCAAAATCTTTGCACATATTGTTGTTTTGCACAAAATCATGCATTGGGAAGGTAGAATTTCTCTTAACACATTTGAAAATGCTTCTAGGTCATTTTTAACAAAAATGATTTATAATTTTAATTGGTGTAATATGATACTTAACAATATTTTACACCAGACCCTTCAATTGTTTTTGTAAATTTGAAACAATGTAAATGTATCAATATACTAGTGTATAAAAAATGCAGTATTGTAATTATCAAATATTTCAACAATTTTTAATTTTTATCTTCTTGATAAATGATCAATTCTGAACTTAATACCAAAACGACATTGAGTAAAATACCCTAAAATTAATCCTATACCGATATTAGACTAGTTTATCTTAAAAAACAAACTAGAAATCATTATAGAGGACTAAGGATAAGCCATAAAGGTTTATTTTCATGTTTGTTCTCATCACTTCGAACCCCAACTTCAGGAAATCTCAAATGGGTCGATAAACATGTGCCAAGCTAAAAACAATATAAACCATTTACTATATACAAACGGGACCGAATAAAAACATCCACTTCCTTTCCTTTCATTCAAAACCACAAAGAACACAACAAACTGGAAAAGCCACCGAAATTCACTTCTGGTCATCGGGGCAATAAAAACAACAACAACCTAAACAAACGACTTTCAAGCCCAAGCGAGATGTTCGAAATGAAAACACGTGCAAACTAAGGAGGAGGAGGAATGGGGGGTAATATCAAGATGGGAAGGGGGAAACTATCCATTTGGCCTCGACACGTGGTTTTCATCTGGTCAGTCGGGCAAAGCCACATTGAGCAGAAAAAGGACAAGCGTTTATCACCAACCGACCACACGCGATTCTTTGGCCACTGAAGAAGGAACGGAAAAGAAAAAACCCCAAAGAGAAAACTTCTGACTTTCCTCTTTTTATTCTTTTTTACCCAATTCTCGCACAGAACACACACATTGGGTGTTCTTCCTGTTCTCAGGTTGCAGCCGGAAATTATGGCGGGGTTGTTTATCACAGAAAAGAAGAATTCAGCGTTGGATGGAAAATGGGGGGGAAGGAAACTACTAGTCCTTGGTCCGAGACGGATGGATTTCCACAGCGCTTCGATGCACTCAACTGATGATGGCTAGCGAGGGTTGAGATGAAAAAGGCACATCTCGGGGCAAATATAACTAAAATTACACACACCCTCTCTACTTTCTGTCATGTCAACCACCACCTAACATGGCTAACCCGAACCTCCCAAAAGGAAAAGGGTCTAAAAAAAAGTGAAAACTAAATACACAAATGACTGCAACGCGACACAGATACCGTTCCATTAACGTTTCCGGAACGTTAGTTGATTTCTTCAAGATGTACACGTAACAAAATATAAAGTGTCCACTATGAAACTCAAACATTCGTGATTTAGTAAACACGGAATGATGTTAACGAGGAATGCTGGAGTTTCATGGTGAACATCTTGTAGTAGGCCTACAGTCAACGTGTGAAGAAAAAAACCCACCATATTTCCCAGAATACCTAGTTGAAGCGTAAAACCAGCTCAAATAGAAAATAACCATCGTAGTTTTGACACTTCATGAATTTCAATTTATGAGGATTGTCATACTAGGCTTAGGCAGAAATAACCCTCGCTTTAATAGAGGACCTCCCGTATCTTTTTTTTTTTTGCGTTTCGATAGTCAATTTTGTACATTCAAAACGAAACCTAAATACAGTCGAACGGTCACCCCCACTTTACGCCACTAAAGTGCGCAGAACAAATCTTCTTCTTCTACTTTACATATTAAATTTTCGCTGTCCGCCAACACACACCTTTTGAGCTACAAAAGTACTCTTTGTATAGTATTCAATCGTTTAAACCGCCAAAATGAGGAAAAGTCACACGGGAAAGTCAGAAAAAATCAAAAACAAAAATCCTACGGCAAGTCAGCAATTTATAAGCTTACTCCAATATGTGCAAGCAATTTCAGCTCAGTCCCTTTAAACCGTCAACGCTCACCGCCACACTTTTGTCCAGAACCAAAAATGGCGGTTTAAGGAGGTTCGACTGTACATCTTCTAAATAACTACAGTATAAATTATACTGCAGTTATTTATAACACTAACATGTATTATTCTGTATAATACATGTTAGTGTTATAGTCAGAATTATGTTATTTTAAGACGTGTTAGCTTACTATATTATTAGCTATTACATGAAATAACAAATTTCTGTCAATATCACATTTACATCAAAGCTACGTTACACGCCCAGTAATAAAAGCTGACAACCAAGTCATCGATGTGACGTCACGAGTCTACGAGTGTCTATTTCCCAGGATTATGAATAATTCCCAAAACCTCATCAAATTGCTCAAACTCTAATTAAAAAAAAAGTCTATCATCTAACTCGTAAACTGATCACAGTATTAATTAATTAATGGTGACAATGTGTCATTGAAAACGTGAAAATTTTAATGAATAGAAGAACCTGTAGGACAACACATATCTGTTTATTTTTTAGCAGAAGAAATGATTTACTGGTGATTGATTTCACCCATTGCTAGTTTAAGTTATTAATGAACAGTTAAACAAAATACACTCGATCGAACCTCTTTAAACCACCCTTGGTACTCGCGAGGGTGGCGGTTTATGGCGGAGGGTGCATTGGTGCTGTTCTTAGTGGCAAAGAGCTTGGGTGACAGTCCATAGGGGGTGGTTTAACAAGAGTTAACTCTACTCCACTTTTGATATACTGTACATGTACAGTACGGGATGTAAACGCATGTAATATATGCGTATATTATATGCGTTTGCTGAATTACACTGCATATACTTAATTAAATCAACGGGTATATATAGATGACGAATACCATCACCAAACATTTTAAAGCAACGATCAGAACCTACCAAACATTAGGCAGATGTTCACAAAATTAGCCAAAAAAATCGATGAACATCGTCTCATGGAAATTTTATATCAACTATAACGTTGATGGAAGGTCATTAATTGAACTGACCACAACTCGGAGACAAATAATTCACGCTAATGGCTTTCATTCTTTCTCGTTTTTTTATCCTCTTTTTCGCTCCAATCATTACTTAAAATCCCATCCATTCCAATCGAAAAAAGAGTACGCCTTCATCACGTGGTACAATATTAAGTTATTCTCACTTAGTAGTGGCGGGTGCTATAGTAAAAAGATCCCGTGACGAATCCATTAACTTCTCCACCCTTCCATTAATTTTTCAATTACTTTAACTTACATCATCGTCCCTTAAAACAACTGTCACATCCATTTATTTCCATTAAAAGGCCAATCTTTTTCGAGCAAGGGGCATAGGATAGAGGGGAAACGAAACTTCCCCAACATCTGTTTGGGTGTGAGCACTACTGCATTTGGACAATCAAAACAAACCAACGTTTCCCACGTTTAAAGGGAAATTGAGGGGGCTACACCACCAGCTTACTAAAATCTGTCAAATGGTAATGCCATTAGCAACAGATGCATTCGGTGAAAGATGGTTCCAACACCACCAGTAGTGTTCTTATTGGTTTACACAAGTAACGATAGACTATCTCGCATTGCAACTAAAATCACAAATCCACAGAATCAGGCTCGACATCAAGACGGAGAGTCAATATAGTCCTAATAGTTTTTCATGTACTGTATAAGTATATATAGTATATTACCGACTAACTAAACCGACTAACTAGCAAGTATTTCATGCAAAGTTTTTGTGTTGTAAACTAACCTTAACTTACCTAAATAAGTATTTGTATACAGTACTTACAACTTACAAGATGTTATTCGCTACTTTGAAATATAGGCTAAGCATTAATAGAATTCCTAGTTGTATTCTTTGCCTCTAACCCATATTAATATTTTGATTAGAATAGGTTAAATTAGGTACCGTAACGAATACAATTTTCTCTAAAAAATGTAAGCCAAAATTTTAGACCTGGTTATTAATCTAATTTCAAATCTTACCAACGTAACTCTTTCGATGCTTATTTCATACATTGAATACCTAAATTTTATTATTTGCCAGTAACGTACAGTATAGTTTATTTGCGTGCTAATGTTGAACAAACTAGCAGAACTGTAAGTTTATTATAGTTAATTTGCAAACTGTGATTTGTGGTTCTAAATTAGTTATATTGCACTTTCCATATATTGCGGTGTGTCCGTTTACGCCGTTGTATTAATACTTCCTTTCATAACAGCTGCAGCATATATGAGTTTCATTTTAAGCCACAAGGTTCATTCTGAACGTTTTAATGTTGAAGCTCTTCGATCTTACCAGTAATATTGGTTTACAGAACTAAGGATGAAACGACCCCATATTACGACTAAAATAGTAAATCCGCTCGACATCAAGATGAAAAGTTAATAATAATAGCATGGTGAAGTATACTACATGTACCGGTATATTATTCACGTGCGTAACGTATGCCAATAAACAAGGCAGCGGCGGAATTACAAGTTTATTATAGAACTATGATTAACAGTTATAAATTGAAATATATTACTATTTCACTGTATCGACTGCGTGCAGTGTATTCTATTGTATTAATACACCTTTTCATATACAGCATATTAGCCTTTAAGTCTAAACCATAGGGTTTATTTTAAACGTTGTTTAAAATTTATTAGTTCATTGAAATATAATTGTTAAGATTCAGTCACAGGACCACTTATTTAAGCTTTGATTCCTCAATTTTATGGATCTGCCCTCAACAACAATAGCACTTCCCGTTGCAAGTTGTTTTGGAAGACCTAAATTTAGAAGCGCGCCATTCCAAACCGCTCTTCATGCGTCACAGAGTGGACTTTGCGGAATTCCAAAACAGTCCTGTTCTGGTCAAGCAAGTGGAAGAAGTTTCAAGGGACTTAGATACAAAAATCCAATAAATTGTCCACAAAAGTTAAAAGAGAACGCCAACAAAAAAGAAAGAGAAAGGAATCTGGCATCCGCCATCTCGGGCATCACCAATCAAAATTAAGATTGCATACTTGGGTAAGTGGGTGGAAAACTATGCAAAGCAACAAGTCGGGGTCTCTAATTTAGTTTACAACCTCTACCCCTTTCTGATGACTTGTGTGTGTAGAGGGAGAAAAGTTAACTGCGGGTTTTGAATAGCTTCAATGCCATAGGTTAACGACCTGCCATTAAAAAAGGTGCGGAATGAGAACATTGTCATTTGGGCAACGAGTTGGAGGCTCAAAAGAATGCAATCACAACGGATGATTAAATCGATCTCACATTAGGTTATAAGAAGCCAAATGTATATTGTTGCTTGTTTACCAAAAGGTATACATTTTTCTCAAATAACTTTCATGTTCTTGTAACTTGTAGCATATAAACTTAGTTTCAGAAAGCATCTACGTATTTACTGCTTAGATGAAATTAAAAAAATTGAGGTCATTTTGAAGACACCTTTCTTCTGGCCAATCAGGCAACAAGATACTTTTGATGCAAAATACTGGTGATACTTTTAAGACATATTTCATAAGGTGCATGATGAGGCATGACACTGGTCAATCAGCACTTTTAGCTTGTTGTCAGTAGTGCTGGATTAGACATGGTACTTTTGGAATTGGTGTTTTACCTTTGTTATCAAACTTAATTTATGCGCAGTCGGGTTTTTTGATTTTTCAAATAAGTAATTTTGTTCATACACTGTATGCTGTATCATGTTTATCTCGACAACGATGTTGACAATTTTACAGAACCAATCTGGTTTTTCAGGCTGGTTGGATGCTTTTTTGTTTAATGTTGTGCATTTTTCTCTGGATATGGTTTGGGTATTTTTTTTTCTTGCAAACTTTGTTTGTAAGGCGAGTTCATTATTACTGTAACACACGTGGTTGCTATTAAACCACTGGTCCAATATAGGGTGATCATGCCGGTCCAATTTTGGAGTAGGCCTACTTGCCAGTTTCAACTCTACTCTAGCCCAAGATGCTGACAAACATGCAGGTTCGTTAAGCCTAACAACTAATATGTCATTAGATACCTCATTTTATAAAGTTTCATTAATGAATAATGATCATGAGTTTTACGAAGTCCAGCAAGATGTTCACTGTACATTCTTACCAGTATATGAGAAAAGTTATATGGAAGAACTTATATTAAACCCAATTCGTTTCAAAATGCACAGAATTCCTTGTAATTAAATGTGGCAGGCAACATCAAATAGTAGTTCATTTTTCAGCTTAGAGAAACAAGTAATGTGCGTTATTTAATGCGTTATTGTATCGATCCAATTTAAGCGCAGGTCCAATATAGGCACACTTTCCCTACTTCTAACTAGTAGCAGATAATCCTAGTCTCAGAAAGCACATATTTGACGTTTGAATGACATCAACAAGAACATACTGCAAATTACGTGCCTAATGAACGTGGTAAAAAAATAGAAATAAGAGAGCTTAGAAGTTTGGTCCGACACACGAAGGCATTACAAAACAGCATTAAAAACAGAAATAAAAAGTCGATTTTGCTTCATCTTTTTCAGTCGCGGGTTTCGGCACCAAAACTTTCAAAGCTTTATTTCCGCAGGGGAAAATTATCCACCTCATACCCGTAAAACATGGAAGTTTCATTAGGTTCTTCTTCGTAATGGTTACATTTACACGAGCGACTCCCGAGACGGCCATTTCCCAGAAGCTTCAGCATTAAGTCGCTTATTCTCCGAAAAGGTATTTCGTGCTTGCCTTGCTTTGAGCTCAAGACTAAATTCTTGATTTAATCGCGCTTAAAGCTAAAAAAAAAAGTAACCAAGAAAAAGAAAAACTGCAACCACTGCCTCATAAATTCAAAAATTCTCAGCTCAGCCCCCTCACACACCTGATTTTTCTTTCTTTTTGAGTAAAACAGCTTTGTTCTAGTTTTTTCTTTTCATTTTACCACCTTTGTTATCGCAACGGAACCCAACTTCTTCCAAAGTTATTTTTTTTTAAATAGAAAAAGAGAGTTTCTTTTAAGAAGATAAGCATAATATTACCTGAGTGTATTATATGGAGCTGAATGTGTAACTTTCACGATCCCATCAGAAAATTCCAAAAATGGCTCTTGCTACGACATTTTTTTTTTGTATTTCAATTTTAAATAAACCCACCATTGTATTATAAAAATGCATTAATTATTATGATTCACAACAGATTAAACATCGGCCTACTTATACTGTACATAAAACTGCATACCGGTACATAGGCTTTCTTATACTTTGTATAACTTTTGCGTTTTGAACTTTTTCATGTTTATAGTGCGATACGAGCTCATACTTTGCATAATAGTGCAACCAAGCAAGAAACAAATTCGAAGAGCAAAAACTACCAAAAGTTGTTCTATTTTTAAACTGACAGGGTAAAAATACCCTGAGCAAACCTTTACAAGGAGAGCGAAACTTCGGACTGTGGTGTTTTAGTAAGCCATGTCAGTTTAAGATGAGAAAGTTTTTTTATGTGTGTGTGTGTGTGTGTGTGTGTGTGTGTGTGTGTGTGTGTATGTGTGTGAGTGTGTTTGTTTGTTTATCCAAATCAGTTCCTTCCTTGGTTTATCATTATTTAACAAAGGTAGGAAACTAGTTATTTTATTTTCATCATATCTCTGGATTCCTGAAGCTTCGATCTGGTCGGAAATCCAGTTTTGCGTAATGATTGTTATTTCAAATCCCAACTACAATTCCACCTACAAATTAAAATAAAATTTGTAAATCTACCTACAATATTCGTTTATTACGTTTCCACCATTGGCGATGATAGAATTAACCACAACTGAAATAATAAAAAAGATTAAATTTGATAATTTATTGAAAAACTATATTTTTGGTAGTGATCCACTGTGAATTATGTATTATTTTGTTTTCTTTGTATTATTTTGTTTTCTTTGTTTTTGTTTATATATATATATATATTTTTTTCTCTTTTTCTTTCTGTTTTTATTTGTACTGTTTTGTTTTTATGACTATTGTCGAATAAAATAATAATAATCAAATAATCACAACTACTCCGATCAGAGAGAACGCTGGAAACACGTCCCAGCTGGCGATTTACTGTATAATCGTGTACAGTAGTGGCGTTAAAATGTACGGTTACTGTTTGTACAAAGAGTTTTCATCAACCCTTTTGCATTTACATTTTAATAAGAAAAAGTGATATTCTCAAAATACAAATATGATCTAACAATTTTTATTTTGTGAATTAATTTTACCTAATATTTGTTATTAATTTATGTATAATAAAAACAAAATGGCAAATATCTACAAATAACGTAAGTTATCAAACTTCGTGTCATCAAATTAATTACCTAATATTCATGGGTAAGTTAGTGAACCCGGACTAGGTACACCTAGTACAAGTACACTTTTCCAATTTTTGTTTCGTTTGTCATAAAAACTTGATCATAAAGTCAAATACGCTGTAGTACAATTTGTTTTAATATACCGGTCGGTAATAACAAAGGTTGCATTGCCAAGGAAAAAAGTGAAGAAAACTAGGAGGTAAACTATTGCATTTTCGTTCGGCTTGAAAATGTGAAATTATAGTGCGTGGAAGGCAAAAGAACGTCGTATCTTCCACGCAGTTGAGTTGAGATTGCCATGTTATGTGTGTCGACATTCAGAGGTTGGCAGCAAGAAAGTAACGTCGCAAATTATCTTTTCTTTTTTCCTCATTTTTCTTTTATGCCACCAAGCACCTTTAAGACAATGCACAACAAGATGAAAGAAATAGATGCTTCATACTGAGGAAAAATTTATACTCTATCTTTTCACGCATTCTTCCAAAAAAATTAGATCTTCATGGAACGAAAACCTTAATATCTCATGGAATAAATTTTAATATAAAATATAATAAACTATTGATGACATTTTTCTTAATTTAGTGCTGTTAATCACAGCATAAGAAAAAGGTTACACGCCAATATTTACAACAAAACAAATATTTCACTGGCTTATTAACCAGTCGCTTTTTGTTGCCGATTCTCACATCCCTTTTTTTAATTTCAATGACAATGATCGAAAGGTCTTCTAGAAAATGATCAAGTTGCCTCTTTCAAAGTTGTTGTGTTTGGAAGACGATAGCACTATGAGACTTATTTATGAAGTTAGTGTCATCTACTTTCGGTGGTCTTCATAAAAGAACACATGTTTACATGCTTATAAATTACAAAATCACTATTCACTTTATAAGACATTGAATTTTAGAAAACATTTTATCCCAAAGAAAATAAATAATTCGCATGATGCATACAGTATACGTGCGTAAATTTTGCATCCATCTATATGTTGCAGTATAAATTCATGAAAATGTTTAGCCGCTCAGCATAAATAAATTAATATGAGTTGTCACAAGTCCATATAAAAACAATCTCATAAATTAAACTGCGTATCGTATCAAAACGTTGTTTCTTAGTGGTGTTCTATTTTTCACTAGCATACCCATTGGCATTAAAAATCTTACGCTAAATAAACTATGCCCGCTCTGAACAAACGAAACCAACCAACAGATGGTAAGAAACGAGCAGATTGTTTTGGTCAAAATAAAAGGCGACAACCCTAAAGTGACACAAACAAAACGTTCACGAGCCATAAGCAACTTTATTATATGCAACTAACGTGGGGGAGTATAGTACTGGACAAGGTGGTGAAGTTACTCTCTTTGGTTCCCTTTCTCGCACAAAGTTTTATCTATCTACATATACATATACATATACACACTTCCTTCTCTCGGACGGTACACTTTGATGGGCCATTACGAAAGAGGAAGATGATTATGAAAGGTTAACGTCGTTGCTCTTCCCTCCATGTTGAGGGAAAATGGTTCCCCTAGGTGGTTCTCTCGGATTCCCCTTTTAGCTTTAGAGAGAGGGGTCTCGGTCATTTCAAAATGTAAAAAACGTGTCAGGGAAAACTTTTAACTCGCTACATTTATCCCCGGCCAAAAAGGGATAATCATAATAATAAGTTGGAGAAGTGCGCAGAGGGAGCGGCGTGAGTGTGTGTGTGTGTGTGAGAGAGCCTTTGTTACAATCGGTTCCAATTGTGGCCTTTGCTTCGTAGGGAGAGGAGAGGATGTTCCAATAAAAGATGACACCTTTGACCCCCTTCGTTCTTTTTCACTGTATAGCGAAATGGGTAAAATGAAACAGTCGATGAATGAAGTTATTTCGCTCTGTGAATTGTGATGATGATGGTAATGGTTTCATAATTTATAAAGGGTTAAAAACCCGCCTAGCAGCTGCTTAGAATAAATTGTCGAACTTTGTTCGCTCTAGCACACTGGGAATGAATTAAATAAAAACTAATTCTACAAAACGAAAAAGAAGAAACGTAACTTTTTGTCAACTACACAAAAAAACAAACACTTAAAATTATTATTAAAATTAATTAAATTGAAAAGCTTCAGGCAGCATAGTGCTAAGCCACACTTTTTTAAAAAATTACATTTTTACACCAAACTGTTCAACGGTACTGTTTCTAGGGTTGTTATTTTACCACTTCCTTGATTTTCCAGAAAATGGCAGCATAATATAGAAAATTAGCTTGTTGTTCAGTATAGTACTCTATGGAGTTTTTCACCCAAAAAAACGGTTCTGCTGAACAATTTCGAAAGTGTGGCGTAAACTTACGCTGCCCGAATCCCTTCAATTGTAAACAAATCACACGTCAAATCTCATAAGTCATAACCCATTTTAAGATTCTTTTTTGTAACAAATTGCCTAACGAAAAGTCAGGCTTACAAATATATATAAATTTCAGAAAACTAGAATCAATGTTGTCTTTTGCAATATTTTGATTTATATTTATGGTACTAGATATGCGTTAATCTGAAACTAATTCGAATATACTGTAGTTTAAGTACCGGTATATGAAGTGTTGACTGAATGACTGTAGACTTTGAACACTTGAATTGCTTGTAAAAAGGCACCCATTTAGTTCATTTTGTGTGATGCTATAAAGACTTACATAATATACATCAGGGTAATCTCACGATTTCAAACTATTTCAAACTGAACTGAGAAAATATCAACTTTAATTTGTTAATATTGTAGGATATTTTATCGTTAGCCTAAATTAACAAAGATACACCGTTCCTACTGTCATTTATAATGTAACCTTTAGTTTCATCTCTGTGAACTTGTCTTTATAATGCCAATCACAACTTATAACTTATTGACAACAAGCATAAAAACCTAGTTTGAAATAATTAAATAACGTAATTTTTATTTAAAAGTCTAAATAAACCGATTTCACACGAATACAGTATATCAAAGTGCCAGTATAAAGTTATGAACATATGCTAATGACAGCATGTTCTCTAACATTTCATCATTTCCTGTTTAGACATTTTATATCTTTATACATTCTGCATACAAACGAGAACAGATGAAAGTTGACAATTATCTCACCTTTTGTCAATTTTGGCACCAGGTTATATCTGAAACGTGGTTCTGGCCATAGCCAAACACAGAAATCAATCGTCATCAGTGAGTGACCATCATCTCAATTGGAGACAAGGTATTCTCCACCTTCCTACCTATTCCTTTATCAACCGAAAAAAATGTCAAACAAATAAAAAAAATATAAAAAATAAATGAAAAAAAAAGAAAAAAAAAGATTGGCGGTGGTGACAGTTTTGGGAATGAAAATGAAAAACGAAAAATCTCTTTTTCCATCTGGGCCTCGTAGTCAGTGAAGCTTCCGCAAAAACTCTTTTGCTGCCCCAACTCTGTGATGGAAGGGTGTGGGAACGAAACGGATGTGTGCTTGCGCATGCGTACGGATAGCGACGACGACGACAACTTCGCTCCAAACTCAACGGTTTGACAACGTTAAAGCAAAATGAATCGCTAGCAGGCTTTTCGCTTATACACATCTACACATGTGTGTAGACAGCCACAGTTCCTGACATCCATCATTATATTTTCCAACCTAACAGGCATGGGTTGTCTATTTTTTTATCCTCTTTCTGAAGAAAAGAGAATTTTTTTGCTCTTTTTTTTCTTTCATTTTGCGTATGTATCGTGTTCTGCAAATCATGGTGTCGTCAAACATTTGGCTAGAAGGTTTTAAAGCTATACAGCAGCAGCAACAGCCAAAAAAAAAAGTTAGAAATCTGTGCAAAGTAACAACCAAAGTGCAAGTGACACTAACATGCCAACATCTAATGTACCGTACTTATTCTGTTTCCAATTTGTATTTGCTTTCATTAGACAGAAACTATAACTTATGAACACACTGTATATAACAAAGTATCCATGAAGGCTATGCAGTTTTTACATCATTACATGTCACTTATTCGTGGATCTGTACAGTGTGGGAATAAATATTGTCAAGAACTTTGCATTTTATACGACATAAACTTTTAAACGCATTATATGGTTTTGATTCGCTCTGTACTTCGTGTATGCAACATATTTAAATAAATAGCACTAAGCCGAGTTTGTTGAACCTGTAATGGACCAATGGTGTCGTTGTTCTAGTCTCTCGAGTCTCGGATTATAATGGACTACACGGATCACGTGCAGCTGAAAGCCAATCCGTTCGTTGAGTCGACTTAGAAAACCAATGAAGGGATTTTGAGACAGACCCAACAAACATAAAATTTACCAATAGCTATATATAAAAAACCCATCTCCATTGATTTTTTTTTCTTCTTCTGCTTGCTTGAGAATACAGTTCACGCCATCGGAATAAATAATCGATCGATTTGTGAATTGTCATTCTACGAACACAACACAACAACAAGAAGTAGACTCGTTGAATGACATAATGATATTAATTTCAAAAGCCTCGCCTCAGCTGGAAGCTTAGCATTGATTGTGTTGGGTTTCTAAGCGAAAAGGGGTGAAATGGAGAGACGATAGCTACAAGACACTCTTTCACACACACACACACACACACACACACACACACACACATGGTTTCATTCCTCCCCTATATAAGCTGGAACAAGACAAGTTCCAAACTAAAATGAAACCTTCCCCTCCTATAAGAACAAACATAAAAAAAATATATATAAAAAGCCCACAGCGCGTGACCAGATTCCCATTAGAGTGGCACACGAAAGACACAATGGTTCAGCGACAAGACCCCTCAGCATGCTTCTATATTGTGGGAGCAATGGGCGGTCTCTACGGTGACCAGGGTTCTTTTCCCCCTTTGGTCAAAGGAAAAGTGAAAAAAAAAGAACCCAAGAAGAACTCGGCACCAGAGGAAATGGAAGGCGACAGTCCGGTTCCTGGAGTCACACATATACTTGGAGTGTCACGTGGGAGGGATGATGTAAAAGAAAAGGAAAAAAAATGGATGACAAAGCTAAAACGTCAAGTCGTTGTGTGACTACCGCCTTACAATACTGTCTCTGAGTAAAAGCTGAAGAAAAATAAAAGTTTGGACCGAACATTCATTGTTTTCTAGCTGTTCTGTCATTTTGATCACGTAGCGTAGAAAGTTGTTGTTTAACAAGAGTCACTAAGTTGTTAACACATGCCAACGAACATTATTTTAAGGCTAGTGCGTAACCCGTGCTGCAGCACAGGAAGCTCATTGTTGTAGTTTTATTTTAGCTAATTCGTTACTGTTTACGTTCGTGTTGCAGAATTTAAATTCTGCACTTTGAATAACATGTTTAATACAAAATAAGGTGAAAACAAAAACATAAAAAACAAAAAGCTCCCTACCATTCTGACCAGTGCACACAGCCATCAACCCGACGTTTCACCTTCTTTCCGAAAGGCTTCCTCAGGGAAACAAGACAGGAAATACAAGACAAAGACAAGCAGCAACCGAAACCAGAGCTGTTTTCTGGTTTCTGTAGCTGCTTGTGTCTTTGTCCTGTGTTTCTTATCTTTTTCCCCTGAGGAAGCCATTCGTAAGAAAGGTGAAACGTCGGGTATGTTAGCGGTGTTCACTGATCAGTAAAGTAGAAAGTTTTTTGTTTTTTATGTTTTTATTTTCTCCCGTTTTTGTATTAAATACATTCGTGTCGTTATGATAACGTAATGATAAGATATTATTTATGTTTTAATAAATGCATTATGACTTTTGCACCCAAGCATTCAAGCACAATACACCCATAGATAAGTTTGGGCTTCCATTTATATTAATGGACGAACACAAACAATAATATCTCTAGCTTATACTACTAACTTTTATAACTCGAAAATATACGCTTAAAATGTTATCTTACGTTAAAAAATATACCACAACTATACAACACATAATATTATATAGGCTACTAAACTGCGTTGTGCAAACTACTTTTTACTTTTCTTTTGGTATCCACGTTCGATAAATTATCAAACGGTGACTTTTAGAAGTTTCTCATGAATAAATACAAAAGAATTCTTACTGCACACTTCATGCATAAAGCAATACTACCAGGTAAAAAAAATTACGTAAAAGAAGAACAGAACGTTGAATAATAAAAATATATTCCTTCTTGGTACACAGTATAATCAAACACGTCCCTACTGAGTAACAAAGAAGACGAACAGAACAAATACACTCCTTCCCCGAATGAATGAATGTGAAATTGTAATTAGTCTTTCAGACAAGTCTTCTCCGAGGAACTCCTGAGCAGTAAATTTTCAAAGCAATGAAAAAGATAGGTTCCAAAATGACGCTTTTATGACTTTTGATCGAACGCGTTTAATTACACGCACCACTTCATTGTACACATACAAACACAAAAGCTTGCGAGCAATGAATCTCGTTCAGTCGTTAATTTAATTTCTTGAAACTTGTACTTGTTGAACTTCTCTTTCAGTCAGATCATTGGAAATTTCAAATCGATAATAAAACAACAATAAAAAAAAATAGTTGTGGTGTATATACAGTAGTTGCTTATTTCACTATTGTAGTGTACATTTTTTAGAGAGTTCAATGAAAGAACAAGATTTTGTTCTGTTGATCCGCTTTTGCTTATTATATTGATTCTGTATAAACAAAAAGAAAACGCATTAATAGTTTCAATTTTTCATTGTTGTATTTTTCTTCAAATTACTACTGAGGTGGTGTCAACGCTTTAATCGTTGGATGATCCAATGACTTAGACCCAACGAGCCGTACAAGAAGTCAATAAATAATAATTATTATTAATATTATACATATATTTTACATATTTCACATATTATTCCAAATTTCCTAAATATAAATTGATTAAAATGTTTCGGAATACTGATTTTCATGAAAAAAAATCTACCCGATCAAATGGTAATTAAAATATACTAATTAAGGATTATATTAATTGGCTAACATAACCTTCAATTCTAACTTGACGAGATTTTCAATTATTGAGATTAGACTATCGGAATTTTCATTATTGGTGTTTTGATTGAGGCCCGTAATCATAAATGTTTAATGTTCACGATGAATTTTTAATTGCACGTATTAATTTTATGTCTAATGTTTATTTCTTAATCATGCTCATGAAAAAAGAAACAACCTAAAAACTAGGTTGTTTTTTTCCACACTTAAATTTTTAGATAATCGAAACTAGTTCATTACCATAACCACAATGTACCTAACTTAACCCTAAAGTTTCCACATAAAAAAAAATAATATAAATAAAGCAATTAGCACATATTCACGGAACGCAATTTTTTAAAACAAATTTAACTTTCACAATCTTGTACCACGGTTGTCTAAAAATCAATGCAAACAAGACCACGACGACAATGCATTTAGTATGATGTTGATAGCTGAGGGCAACGACGAGGTCCAGTTAGGTTATCTTCGCAAACATGGACACGAAAGGTCATCGAAGAAAAAGAAATTTTTCTTCTTTTTTTTTTATTTCCTGCAACTCGGGGGCATCATTCGGGGTCCTTTATTCTTCCAATTTTAGCTTCGTGACACGAGGCGACATAAAATGCCACTGTTTTGACGTTTACGACACAAGCCCACTCTCCGTCCAACAAGATCTACGCTCAATGAAGAAAAGAAGAAGAAAACATTCTTTATATGAAACATTTTTGACTTGAAGGTGACGTTACAAAAAATAACTTTATGAAATCAACTTAACTAGCCATACATACAACTGTGACACTTTTTTCTTCAACAACAAAAATCAAACATGATATTCAAACCGCATGCGTTTAGTATGAACTCCGTTATTGCATTACATAACTGTTTGTAATGGGTTTTTTTTTCTCATTTTTGTTAACTGTTTTGTATTACTTGGTTTTTTGTAACGTATTGTCATTTATTACCTTCGGTTTTCTAGTTTCGTAAAGGTTTTGCAATAATTTGCAAAAATTTATGCAAATTTTTATCAGCTCACTTTTGCTTGTTATGATCCCTTTGGAGCTTTCTTAATAAAATAATTAAATTGAAATGAAAAATTTGTGTAAAATTCTAAAAATTACAAATGCAATATCTGAATAACTCTCTCACTTGAATTGTACATACAAATACCAGACATATTCATCGTTTTAAGTTTTTATTACCAGCAACTATCTCAAATATTTCTCGCAGATTTTTTTATAACACATTATCACTGTGGAAACAGTTAAGTTACCATTTACAGTAAACTCAAAAAGATCTCAACATTATGTACAGACTAAACATGTGAAACTAAATATAATCACTTTAAGAAATATATCAAAAAATGATAACAATTAGAGCTCCAGAATTCTCTGATATAGCTTTGTACTATTTTATTGGTTTGTTCCTATAAGGTGTTATAAAAAATAATAATAATAAACATCCAAATATTTTTATCAGGCCTATACTTTTAGACCCAAATATACCGTCTCTAGCTTATAATAATGCTTTAAGTTAGCATGTGAAATACCTGTGTATTTTATACTGCAGAAGCTACTTCAATACATTTCAAACTAAGGTTGTAATATGTTTTAAAATTAATAGAATTATGGAGTTCAAATAAACAATATTTCAATATTTTCATCAATATGTATATATTAAATGTGATACTGTATCACTACAGTATTTATATTTTCGTTTATCAATGTAAGTTATCTGCCTTTCATATGAATATGTAAGTTGCATGAGAAAAATCATTATTGAACCTAAACACGTGCAAAACAGTGTATTTATGCTTTGCCTGGTAGTAAAATTTCATTCAAATTCCATTTTTTTATTGATTAACGTAGGCTACTTTTAATCAAAATTAGTATACTAAAACATTTGAATAAATCAAAATCTTGAATCGAGTAGTGTAGCATTAAAAATAATGAAACTTGAATGACTGTCATACTAAATTCATGTACATATAGGCTATCATACAAATATTATTAATATATATATTTTTTCTAAAATTATTTTTATAAAAAAAATAACGCAATCAAAATAGAAAGAGAGTAAAAAAACATGTAAGTCGTTTGACAAAAATTAGGATACTTTATTAAGAGGGCCAGCAGATTAACGAGCACTAATTAAAAAAATGGAACATGACACATGCTTTATGAGCTTGAACGTGATAATAAAATATGAAAAAAAAAGTGAAATAATTAAATAAAAAAGTAAAAAGAAAAAAAGGGCGTGTCAAACAATCACGTCAAAACTTTTAGTGCTTAAGTAAATGAACACCACGTTTCTTTTAATTAACAAAAAAGATGTTCCATGAAACTAGTGTAGGAGTATGAACAAGAAAAATGAAAGTTACAAATTCCTCGACATAAAATTTAGCTGCTGTGTAAAATTAAGTTTCAAAGGTGACTTTTAGTGAGAACCTAATGGCCAACTCACCTGAACGGTGTATCGTAAATGTTACCATCTTGACTTTCGGGGAATTTTTGTAATAAAATAAATTCAGAAATCACCTATAAATGTGTAACTAACCACAATCTCCTTCTCGTTTTGTTTAATTTTCTTTCTTTCTTTTCATTCCCCTGCCAAAATAGCATACCTAGTCACAAAACCCTTTATTTATCAATACAAACTGAAACATTATTTCCAATGCAAGCTCCACGATGGTCACCACCACCTCACAAATGTGTAGGAAAAACTACACGTCACCCAAAGGATTGAAAGTGGCTTAAAAGGGGCACCACCGATATAGAGGGTATGATGGTAGTAATAAAAAGGGCTCGTCCTATCATGACGACGACTCAGAAAAGCCATTTGAACTGAGCATTTATAGCTTCTTCTCAGCTCACCAAACGAAACAACCTTTGGCTTTCGAATTGAAAGGTATAGAGGAGAAGCAAAGGCATTGAGACTTGCGCAATGCGACGAGGGGCTCCTGTTTGCCCCCAATGTTCAAAACTGTTGTTACGAAGCGACACCAACTGACGACCATATGGTGGTCCCTGGGAGAGTTTTAAAGTTCAAAATAATGATGGTGATGATAGTGCCGATGATGGTGATAGGGCGTTAATCGTTTGCCATCATCTCAAGGCTCTCTCACGTTTTGCCTTTACCTAATTGACTATCTCTATTCATGACATCCACGTTGAATTTTCCAAGAGATAGATAGAAGGTACCGATAGCTGTAGTTGGGGAGGAGAAACGAATATAAAAAAAGAATGGTGGAAGGGAGAGAGATCTAAGCAGAAGCATATTCTCAATGTCACTACAAAACAAGTTATATGGTTATAATCCTGTGTTAATGAGCTCTCGTTTGATAAGTATCACATGACCTTTTGTTCCTGCAAGCATATTGTTTTTAATGAACCATCAGCTAATAGAGCTTCCGTTAGTGCTGTTGACCCTTATAAAAAGATTTATTTCTTGTCTATATATGTATATATTTAATATGCTGTATATAAAATATATACAATAGCTCATATTATCATATATTTTAATAAAGTATATAAGTATAGGCTATATGATAAGTAAAGTATAAATAATCTGTAGTAGACCGATTATAATTTTGTTTGGACTATGGAATGTATTAATGGCTTCTATTCTATTATATCTTCTCTTATTAAAAGACTCCCCGCTCAACATACTTTCGAAATCAAAAATATCAAAACATTTAATAGACTGTTGTACTACCACATACTATACGCTGACTATTTTAGTTTGTTCTATTATTCTTTTGTTCAATTTATGACTAAGTTTTGATTGAGACAAGCGAAGCGAGTCTCTCTTTATTCCAGTTGGACCAAAATCGGCATTTGGCTAAATTTTGCGATAGATTCTTCTCAAAAACTACAATAGCGTGGAAGATGTAATTTTTAACACTTACGTAAAAGAGACTGCATCAGCTCATTAACATTTAAAAATGGGTCTGGGGGGTCTAAATTTAAGCTTGCTTTATGCAGCAATAGTTGCATTTAAGAACTTCTGTGGACGCTTTTCTGTGTGCGGACAAGTAGCCCAGTTGGTAGAATGATGAGTTTCTGGTTGAAGGGTAAGGTTCAGGTCTGGTTGTCGGCAATGCATTTTATTTCGTTTTACTTTTCATTTTTCAATGAAACCAACTTGCTTACTAAATCATTTAAATTGCTTGCAAAAATGTTCATACATTTTCCTTAATATACTTCACACGCGCGAGTCCAATTAAGGCCTGGGTTTTTGTAAGTTTATTTTATTTTCCAAGCAATACTCAGATATCAGTGAACCCGTATCAGTTTCATTCGTTTCGATACAATCAACATGTCGATCGAAAAACATGTTTACCATACGATTTATCCTATGTAAACTTTTCTATTCACTTGTAGAGTTGTTGACATGGTTGACGTCAACACGACTCAATTTAGAGCTTATTCTGTAGCGTAGAAGCCATAAAATGTTGATATGCCTTCTTCTCAATTGACAATAGAAGCTAAAAAAAAACAAACTCAAGTCTAGAATAACAATAACTAAAAAAAAAAATCATTCAACTTTTTAGATTATCTTTTCTTTGATATAAATAGACAAAACAAGAAAATTCGAGATAGGCTATTAAATACTGTGATTTGTGGAAGCCTGCATTTGAACTAAACTACTTGCAAAAGAATATTGCAGCAATTATATTTGAGTTATGTTAGGCCTATACAATTTTTATTTTAAAAATTGATTTTCCATTTAATTTTCGGTTTGCAAATTTCAAGTGGGACGTTGATCCAAATTATTAACTTTCGAATAATAGACCTTCGAAGTACACAGACAGCAAAGTTAGAGTTTTAAATACAAAACAAACGTGTTCAAGTTGCCTGAGCACTTTTGGATCACTACTTTAACAATTACGCAGGTGATATATGACAACGATCAACTTTTGTCACATAATAATAATATGAAGTAACAGTAGTACAAATGTGGCGTTACTTTGCTACAGAGAGAGCAAGTTCGTTCGTGCATTGGTTTTCCTAATTATAGGACGTTCGGCCTCTTTTGTTTACAAAAGGGTAGGAGGGGTTGATTCAATTTGTCAATAACGATTGGCTCGATCGTATCTCCCTTATTTCGAAACGTTGGTGATTCATGGTGGACAATTACAGCTTGAAGCCTATACTGCATGAGATAATGACTGTTATTGACGGCGGTGGGCCAATTGGCCAATTGTAAACTGCAAGTAACCAAATTGGGTGGCAATACTAAACGTACACCAATTCCGTACAAATGCACATAATTAGCGTGAAATTATAACACGCTTGATTAGACACCAACCGCGCATAATACATCAATATCAACCCTATATATCGTTCTACTGCTATCGCATTGCTTGGGCTTCCGATGATAGCGCTTAACGTCCTCAGTGTAATTTATTATATGTTCGACATGGCACTGGTCCAAATTTTAAACTATTGTAAAGAAAATTCGGCAACCTAGTACCGGTCCACAAGGAACTGTTTCCAAAGTTCATTAGTTAAAGCGGATAGTAAACAAGTCCAAATTTACAAAATATACAGCGTGTCGCTTTAAGTCGTCACGATGTGTGGAAATATATTAATTGATAATGACATCAACCAGAAAAACGTCATTTGAAACTCACTTGTTCTGACAGCTATATCCAATTAGATGTTTAAAGGTATCGATGGACAATGAAGTGTATTAGCACTAAAATCAAATGCAATAAGAAATAAAATATCAACCAGTTACTGTATATTTACAGTACGTAACCGTACTGGTATATTCAAACTTGAGTCACCCTGTACAATTCAAACTCCGAAACGATATTTTCAACTATAGATTCAAAGCACAGGTTAATGAATATTTCCAACAAAAAAATATTTTTACGTGTTTTTAAAAAACAAAAATCCGCAAGTATACAGGGCGTACCAAAATTCTGCTTCAGAAACATGTTAATTTATTACGACAGTTTACCAAGTATCCTAACTGATTTTATTTTTAATTGACTACGTATATTTCAATATGTTCTACCGATTCAATATCCGAGCTTAAATAAAAAACAAAACAATAAAATCAAATTTAAAAAAACAATAACAAATAAGTGACACGAAATTTGTAGCCAAAATGCGGTCAAATTCGGTCAAAACTAAGTTTTACGCAAAAACTTTCTCAGCAATAGATTTACTACTACGTAAAGATATTATCCCGCTTTAAAGGTTAATATTATACTTTCTTGAAAAACATCTGTTGATTCACTGTGACGAGTATAATGATTAAAGAATAACGAGTAAAAAATGAATACTGCATACAATGAACTATGCATACAATGGAAGGTGTTTTATTGAAACCTTTTATACAGTAAAAAAAAAAGCACATCTTGAAAGCTAATACAATACCATAATAACAAAGATTTCTAATCTTATCTGTTAAAACATATTTGTTTTTCTTATTAGCTGGTGGTTATATTTTTACAATTCAGAAATTTAAACAAAGCAACACGCGTCAAACATCGGGAAGCCGAATGTTCGCTAATATAAACAGTTGAAAACAGAAAACACCGTCTCTCATTACCTGTTAATTAGATGATTTTAAATTTGATCCTTGATAATAGAATTAATTGAAAGGTAGCTCTAAACACCAGCACGGGGGATGCGAACGAACGCTACAAGCCTGAGCAAGTGACCACAAGCAACAAATTATATTATGGTAGTCGCTGTCATCTGGAATGCACACAGTTTGACATCGGTTGCACACACGATTGCGAATAACTTGTTCCAACAGACTCCCCCCGAAAATGACAGCGTGCTATTACTACGTACGTGCCGAAAGGTGAATCATGACGTTCACTATTGACATATGACGAGATAAAGGACTACTTCAAACCGACCTAAACCGCCAAACAGCCTACGCAACTATTTACATTGCGCGCCCACCAATTTCGTCGTCCTGCTCCTACTCCACTCAACAATGGCGCTTGCCAACTTTGATGTAGTTGATGCCGTTGTCGCTGTTGCACTTTTTTTTATTTCTTCCAAAATTTTCTATTTTCCAGCGAACTTTCCTCGTCGTGATTGGCAGCTTACACGCGACCTTACAAAATACAAACGTCACGTTGTTTATCGATTTTTCATTTTGATTATTGAATTTTGCAACTATTTCGGTCTCGAACTAGTAAAAGTTCCAACTACCATTTCGCTATATGCCCTCATATTCAGCAATACTTGGCAATTCTAACCTAACTCTCAGCTTTACCCAATATTTAAATAGCTACTAAACTAGATTTAGGGTCCATATCTCATCAAATATTCGTTAAGAAACTGTCGAACTCGTCAAATTATTCGGCAAATATTGGTCAAACTTTTAGGCAATTCACACCAAACTTGGAGTTGCTTCTCAATATATAAGCCTACATACTTTAATGTAGATGTATTCGATTTTTAATAATTCTATGCCAGAAAAAGTGCATTAAGAATATTCAGTCGGCAAGACACCAACGCTT
Organism: Cryptops parisi; assembly: GCA_034695005.1. Classification (NCBI taxonomy): domain Eukaryota; kingdom Metazoa; phylum Arthropoda; class Chilopoda; order Scolopendromorpha; family Cryptopidae; genus Cryptops; species Cryptops parisi. The sequence continues at coordinate 1,947 of JAQIWH010000550.1, read as the reverse complement.
TCTTGGAAGTTGAATGTCTTTAGCATAATTCTTTTTGTCACGTTCTGATATTCCTTTTAGTGAAATCGTCTTGGCAAAAGCAAGGCACTAACTGTCCAAAACGATTAAGATCAAATGACGAAAACGCGTCGTTGGGTTTAAATAATTTTTTTTGTGTGCTTTTTCAGTCCTTTGAATTCCTAAAAGAAGAAACTTACACGAGTGTTTTAAAAATAACTGAGAATAAGGAAAAATATACAACCAGAAATATTCTGACACCAGTTTTAACCGAAAAATTACCTTTCTTTAAAAAAAAAGAAGCATTTTCTACATTAAGAAAAACAAACAAACAAAAAAACTTACTCCACACAGAAAATAAAACCCAACACAGTAAACCAGTAAAAAAGCTATAATATCCTCAAACTACACTATATTTAGCAATAATAATTTGACTATTCACAATGTAGAATTTTTAGCACTCGAATTTAATGTCGTGGATAAAGGTGGTAAACCAAAAACATGATCCTACAACCCCAACCTGGATTAGCAAACAGTAACAACAAAACCAACCACCTCCCCTCCAAAAATATGAAAATAAATAAAAATAAAAACGTTAAAACAAAAACACGCATTTGTGTACAAACAAACCTCTCGGAAAAATATCCCAATTCCTACCTAAGTCTTACCCCCTTTTTATGACCAGTGCGTCGAAACATTTCACCCGCTACATTTCACACGATGCCAAGAGGCGGGCTTAACATAGACGAGACTCGATAGCATTTTCGATTATTATTTACACACCAGCTGTTGAGGGGTAGTACGAAAACGACCAAACCCTCCGACGAAAACGACGGTGCTGCCAAACGAGGCCCATTAAGCAAAAATTTTACGCTCATCTCAACGAGGATGCATAATAAATAATCCGCGAGGTTTCGTGTTTTCGAGAAGACGAGAGGATTTTGCCTCCAAGTCTCCTTTGTTGGAAGCCGTGAAGTGCTGTTATTATTATTATTACGTACTGCTACCACTACTACTTTGAGGAAAAGGAGTTATAGTAACTGTTATTGGCCCTGCTGCCTAGGGCCCCGGCGGCTGGGGTAAACAAATTGGTACGTTAATGAAAGTGTTAATGTTTTCGCAACGAGTGCTTCCTTGAAAACGAGATTTATAAAAGCCATTTTGCGCCTGCACTGTGTGTATATGTTAAAAATTTTAAACGGCTATACGTCTTAGAATTGCTTAGCGACTAAAGTTAGAACGAAAACTGTTAGCTAGCATTGTTACCCTGTTTGTATAAACAAAACCTCTACAAATGAATAAACTAAAATATTGTTCGAATACATATTATAACTTTTTGTGTATGTGGTCAAATTGTGGATTTTATTATCAGTTGGACTTAAATGTGATCCCCAGGTCAATGAAAAACAGTGTATTACGCAGTCAATAATAAACAGTAGATAAAATAATACTCAGTTTGCCAGTAGAATACTAACTGACATTTTGGAAACAATATTCATTAAAAGTCAATACTCCACTCATTTCAAATTTTCAGGTGACTTTGACTCTTGACACCGTGTTAAAAGTTAATAAAATATGATATTGTTTGTTTGTTTTCATTAACGCGGATTTACACCCAATAAAAAAGTATGACTTAAAACTACAATAACAATAGGTATAGATATAACTGTCTGTCAAAAGTTTTGAACAAGACGCTCTCCACCACCGGATTCGTAGACGCAACCTTTCATTAGTTTCATTATACTTGTATTTTGTATCTGTTGCAATGTGATATTCACAAAAAAATCTCTATTGGTTTAACAGCTATTTTAAAATAACCCTTCACACTTCACAGTAGGCCTATTTATTTTCAATAATTCTATAAACTGCAAAATTTAAACAACTTCAATTTCCCCACCCTCAAGTACATAATGAAACAAAAAACTAAGGTAAATAAAAGATAACTTACCC